>CM054057.1:166554585-166762431 GCA_028641055.1 Alopecurus myosuroides
ATGCCGCTCAAGACGAGACCCCCTCTTCTCCTCCAGCTGCCACAGCTGGGGAGAACACTGAACAAGACGCCGAGTACCAAGACTGTGCCGCCCTTGAGCGGCAGGAAGAGAACCAGGAGCAGCCGGAAGCTGAGGCTGCTGTTGAAGATGACCCCGCGGCCCAGCCGCGGGTAGAAGAACAAGGAGATGTACGACCAGATCCCGCTGCCGAGCAGCGGGTAGAAGCGACTGTGGTGGAGCACAACCTGCAGAGCCAAGCGCAGCCGGACGCTGCGCCGTGTAGCCAGCCTCTTGTGCCGCCTACCCAGCAGGCTGCTCCACCCACTGCACCAAGCTCTCCGCAGCCCGCGAAGAAGACCAAGACTGCACCGAGCCCTCCAGCCAAGCAGATCACCAAGAAGGCGGATGCCGCCGGCAAGCAGGCCATCCAGCCTGATGCCCCAGTCCGCAAGAACCCATCGCGCAATGCTGCGCTGGATGCTGCCAAGATGCCGCCACCGAAGCTACCCGTGAAGCCTGCCGCGAAGACTGGGCAGCTCACCATTGGCACTTCTGGGAACTCTGCAGGCGCAGCCGCGGGATCAAGCGCTCAAGAATCGCCTAGCTACCTGCCCTACATGGTGCAGATGGGAAAGCAATATGGCATCAATCTGAACAAAACCGAGCAGCGGCTCGCCATTACGAAGGGCAAGCAGGCCACAGCGGTGGACTCCAAGTTGCCGAGTAAGAATAAGGCCCTTTCGATCTACTCGCGCGAGGTCCAAGAGACTGAGGTGGTGTCCGAGGGGCTCGAGCAGATGATCGACCGGGTAGGCTTCATCGAAGCTGAGTGGAATAGCGAGGTCCTTGGCAACAAGACCTGGAATGGCCTGGCCTTGGGCCCGCTGGACCACTGGCGCACTGATTGGAACAAGGCGGACATGGGCTACAATCCCATGACCATCTCGTCCACCACCAGCATGTTGGCCGCGAAGATGTATGTCCACCGCAAAGCTGCCGAGGACCTCGAACAGACCTACGCTGTAAGTGTCGTTTGCTTGTTCCGAGTTGCAACCTTTCTTCTCTTCTGTACTTTTCTTCCCTTCTGTCCTTCATTTTCTCCTTATCCGCTACCCAGTCCCCAAGATTCGGGCCGAGTAGACGGGTACTCAATCGAGTTGCCGTCTTCTCGGGTCAAATCTTCAAAACACTGTCTAACTCCTTTTCTTTCTTCTTCACAGAATAGCCTCTTGAAGCGGACAACCCTTTACCGGCGGCTGCTCTTGAATCACTACATCGCCAAGAGGCGCCTTGAGGCCCTGGAAGCAGAACGCAAAACTGATGCTGAGACGGAGCAAGCTGCCCTGGATCGCGCCCTCCAACTGTCGGATCTCGAGAGTAAGCTTCTAGCTATTCGGTTAATGCGTTTTGTGTTTACGCCCGTATTTGCTTTTTTGCTCTAACTCCTTCTACTCTGTAGGCAAATTTCAGGCGATGGAAGAGGAGCACAAACATTGCCACGTCTTTGTTGCTTCTGCTGAAAGCAAGATCAAGGAGCTTGAAGGTCAGTTGCCGTCTTCTCGGTTGTTTCTCTCCTTTCTCTTGGCTACTCTGCTTATCGTGTTGTTTCAGTCCGCAGAAGAGTACAAGAAGTTCCATGAGGAGCATCTTGATTGCCTGAAGCCTGCAGAGGTGAAGCAGCAGCTGGAAAGCCAAGCAACAGAGCTCAAGGACAAGCACGTCACCGAGTTGGAACCGCTGCAAGTCCAATTGAGGGCTTCCCTCCAGGACGCCATAGACCAGGCCGCCGAGAAGGACAAAATCAAAGCGGCGGCTAAGGCCAAGGAGAGGGCCCTCGAGTTGGAAAACGAGGTGCTGAAGAAGAGCAACGTGGACCTCATGAACCAGCTGTCCGAGTTCCGCAAGGTTGAAGAGAAGCACGTTGCTGATGAGGAGGCATGGAAGAGGAAGCTGCAATCGCTACTCTGCGACCTGAACAGTAAGTTCTCGCTTCTCTGCGCCTTCCTGTTTCCTTCTTCTTCTCTGTGGCTTGATTTGTATCTCTTCTCTGCCTCCGTTTCTAATCCTTTCTGATAGCATTTTCAGAAATCTTCCCTGACCTCTGCTCGTCTTGCAAGCCTGCCCTGTCTATGGCACAAGAAATTCGAATTGAGAAGGGACTGCCCATGGACACCAAGTCTTCGATTGAGGATAGTTTCACGAACATGCAGGGACAGATCCAGCGTCTTAGGGGCTTGGGCACCGATTTGGCGTCCACCGCCTTCAAGCTTCATGCGTTGTTCTGGCCCCAAGATCCTTTGCCAAAAACCATCCGCGCGCTCGCCGAGAAGCTCAACGGTGTCAAAGCCGAGTTGAAGAAATGGCGAGCATCCGGAGCTCGGGCAGGCGCCGACATGCTGCTCCTCTTCATTTGCAGTTGGTATGAAAATCTAAATCTTAATACCATCCTCGAGATGCGTCGGGACTCGAAGTGGGAGAAAGATCCCGAGTGTGTGACTCGCCGCCAGGCAGTCGCGTACGAGATCGCCTCCTACGCGGATACCGCGCTCTTCATCGACGGCCTCACCGAGCCTGACACCGAGGCGGAAAGCGGGGGTGAGGATGAAGATGACGACGAGGACACCGAGTCAGAAGACTTGGGCTGCTTTGAAGACACCGGTGCCGAGAAGGGGAAGGGCAAGGCTGCCGCGGGTAGCGACGAGGAAACCGAGAGCCAGGACGCCACCCAGGGTGCGGCTCCTGAGCTGGGCTCATCTTCTGGTGCGGCACTTGGCGACGCAGCGCTACCCCGCACTCAGTCTAATGCCTCTACATCCGCTACGGACCCCATCTCGGTGGCCACCGCCACCTCAGATCAAGTTGCTGCCAACCCCGAAGCGGACGCCACCAATGCCAACTTGGAGAACACCGCTACCTCGAACTAGTTACCTCCTGAAACACTCATGCTTTAAAGCTTTTATCAGATCCCCGGGATGCCGGGTGCATATGTATCAAACAATTTATCTTTCCCGTTGCTACTCAGTTTTTATTCCACTTTGATGTTTTATACTTAGTAATTTGAGCAGCTTTGGCTTGATGCCGGGTTGCGTTATCATGCGAGTCCCCGAGTTGCATTTTTCATCCACTCTTCCTTTTTATCTCAGCTCTTACCTGCAACTTGTTGCTTTTTTGGTATTCGAGTCACAAGAGTTCAAAGTTGGAGTTTCAAATACTTAGCCACTTAGAAACAGTCATAGTAACGCTACCCACCACTTAGCCGAAAAAAGTTAACAAAAAACAGGAGTAAAGGGCGCTCTACTCGGTTCCTGCACTCCTCTTTTCCTTAGTCATTTTTCTTGTGCTCATTGACCTCTAGCTTGTTCTCTTGCTTGCCATGAAGCCGGGTTTCGGACAGCAGCAGAGTCGAAGAGTTGGCTTTTAGGTTTAAACACAGTACTAGATGTACCTCTAAAATTTTGAGCAGAGCAACCGAGTAGACAAAGGTAAAGCAGGATAAAAACACTTAGAACAATTTTGGACAAGGGCAGTCCCTGAGTTCAATTTCAGATTGCAGAATAGGAGTTTAACTCGGATGAGAGAGTACATACACACTTTTGCTCATGAATGAAAGCGACGGAGTAGAGCTACATTCCAGGGTCGTTTAGATTCCTCCCCAGCTTTATCCGGCCTGTTCTTCTGTGATGGTTGCGCATCTACAAGGTAGTACACGTCATTGTGTAGAGCCTTGCTCACAATGAAAGGCCCTTCCCACGGAGGGGATAGCTTGTGCATCCCGGCTGTGCGCTGCACGAGCGTAAGGACCATGTCCCCTTCTCGGAAAACCCTCGGGTTCACTTTCCGGCTGTGATAACGCCTCAAGTTTTGCTGGTAAACAGCTGATCGTGACAGAGTAAGCTCTCTTGCTTCTTCTAGCAGGTCAACGTCATCTTCTCGAGCTTCTCTCGCCTCCGCCTCAGTGTAGAGGGTTACTCGGGGGAGGTCATGCTCTAGGTCAATTGGCAACACGGCCTCAGCCCCATAAACCAAGAAGAATGGTGTGTAGCCGGTTGACTGGTTAGGGGTAGTCCTTAAACTCCACAACACCGCTGGTAACTCGTCTAGCCAACACCCTGGTGTTTTCAGAAGTGGCTCGATCAGCCTTGGCTTTATGCCTGCAAGCACCATGCCATTTGCTCTTTCCACCTGCCCATTGGATGCGGGATGCGCGACAGACGCGACATCTAGTCGGATGTGCTTATCTCTGCAAAATCTCACCATGGCGCCCTCAGCAAAATTTGTGCCGTTATCTGTGATGATGCTGTGCGGGTAGCCGTATCTCAGGATCACATCCTTCAGGAAACTCACAGTTGTGACTCCATCACACTTCCGAATAGGCTTCACTTCAATCCGCTTGGTGAACTTATCAACCATGACCAAGATGTGAGTCATGTTGCCTCTAGCCGGCTTGAAGGGACCAACCATATCCAGGCACCAAACAGCGAATGGCCAAGTAATGGGAATGGTTTTCAACTCGGAGGCAGGCAAGTGGATCTTACTTGCGAATCTCTAGCAACCGATGCATTTCCTCACGATATCTTCAGCTTGCTTCAAAGCAGTGAGCCAGAAGAAGCCATGCCGAAAAGCCTTCTTGACCAGAGCCCGAGAAGAGGCGTGATGCCCGCATTCTCCTTGATGTATTTCCACCAGAATTTCTTCTCCTTCTTCCGGTTCCACACAGCGTTGCAACATGCCAGTGGGACTTCTTTTATGCAGCACTTCTCGGAAGATGGTGTAGCCCTTGGATCTTCTCTGAATTTGCCTTGCGGTAACCTCATCCTCTAGGAGGGTGCCGTCCCTTAGGAAGGATAGTATGGGCATGGCCCAACTCGGCGTTTCTCGTGCGGGAAACACTGGTTCGTCCACTTCCATCGGAACAGCCACCACTGTCTCTTTTTCTGAGTTGGTGTTGACTCTCTGCAGCCCCGATCGGTTTGCAAGGACTTCTTCAAGGAATGCGACAGTCCCCGAGCTGAAAGGGGCAGTCCCCGAGTAAGGAGGGGCAGTCCCCGAGTAGGGAGGGGCAGTCCCCGAGTAGGGAGGGGCAGTCCCCGAGTAGGGAGGGGCAGTCCCCGGGATGGAGACTGCAGTCCCCGGGTCCTCTTTCGCACCTTCCCAGTCAATCTCCATTGGAACTGCTTCTTCACTAGGCAGAGAAGGAACGAAAATGGATTCCGAGTTGGGGGTGGCTTGATAGATGGCTTTCTCAAATGCTCCAAGGCAATCCCAGTCGGGATGTACTGCCGAGAAGACCCCAACTTGGACAGCTCATCAGCTGTCTCATTCTCTGCTCGATGGATGTGTTGGAACTCGCAGCCTTCAAAGAATCCCGTCATGGTTTGGACCAGAAAGCGGTATGACGCCATGTTGGCATCCAGAGCATCCCAAGTGCCAGAAACTTGCTGCACAACCAGATCCGAGTCGCCATAGCATATGATGCGCTGCACACCAACTTCCTTGGCTACCTTCAAGCCATGCACCACGGCCTCGTACTCTGCTACATTGTTGGATGCCTTGAAGTGGATTTGCAGCGCATATTTGAGTTGATCTCGCTTGGGTGATGTAAGCACTACGCCAGCGCCAAGGCCTTCCTTCATGTTGGAGCCATCAAAGTGCATCTTCCAGTAGTTGGATACCGGAGTGGGAGGCTCATACTGCACCTCAGCCCAATCCACAAGAAATTCCGCCAGAATCTGAGACTTGATGGCTTCCCTTCTCGCATACGCGGGGGCGTACGCGGCCAGCTCGATTGCCCACTTGGCTACTCTGCCACTCGCTTCCTTGTTACCCATGATATCCGAGATAGGAGCTAAACTCACCACGGTGATGGGATGTTCTTGTAAATAGTGCTTTAGCTTCTTGGCGCCCAGGTATACACCGTACGTCATCTTCTGGTAGTGCGGGTAGTTCTGTTTGGAGCTGGACAGCACCTCACTGAGATAATACACTGGCCGCTGCACACTTTTGCCTTCCTCTTCTCGTTCCACCACAATCACCACACTGACTACGCGATTGGTAGCAGCAATGTATAGCAGCATTGGCTCATTGGGTAGCGGGCTAGCCAAGATGGGAGCGCTACCCAACATTGCCTTCAGCTCTTTGAATGCCACATCAGCTTGCGGTGTCCAGACAAACTTGTCGCTTTTCTTCATCAACTGATACAGAGGCAGGGCCTTCTCGCCCATTCTGCCCAAGAAACGGCTCAGAGATGCCAAGCAACCGGTGAATTTTTGCACATCCTTCAGGGATCTCGGCAAAGACATGCTCTCAATAGCTTTTATCTTTGAAGGATTGGCCTCAATGCCCCGACTGGATACCAAGAAGCCGAGTAGCTTGCCAGCCGGGACGCCAAAGGTGCATTTACTCGGGTTCAGCTTCATCTTATACTTGCGCAAGTTAGCGAAAGTTTCCTCAAGGTCACTAAGCAGAGTATGTGTTTTATTTGTTTTGATGACAATGTCATCTACGTACACCTGCACATTTTTGCCGAGTTGATCATGCAAGCATTTCTGCATGCATCTCTGATAAGTAGCACCCACATTCCGCAACCCAAAACACATGACACGATAGCAATAAGCCCCGTACGGGGTAATGAAGGCAGTCTTTATTTGATCAGCAGGGTTGAGAGCTATCTGATGAAAACCAGAGTAGGCATCTATGAAAGACAACAGCTCACAACCAGCAGTGGAATCGATCACCTGATCGATGCGGGGTAGCGGAAAAGGATCCTTGGGGCAGGCCTTGTTCAAGTCGGTGTAGTCAACGCACATGCGCCATGCGGTAGCGGCCTTGGGGTCCTCCTTCTTCTCAACCATGACCGGGTTGGCTAGCCAATCCGGATGCAGCACCTCCATGATGAAATTGCTTATCAGCAGCTTGGTGATCTGATCACCGATGGCCTTCCTTCTCTCATATCCGAAGCGGCGCATAGCCTGCTTCACTGGTTTGGCGTCAGGACGCACATGTAGCGAGTGCTCAACCAACTCCCTCGGGACACCTGGTAGATCCTCACTGGACCAGGCGAACACGTCCCGATTCTCACGGAGGAAGTGGATGAGCTCACTTTCCTATTTCTCCCCCAACCCTGAGCCAACGATGGCAACACGGTCGGGGAACTCAGGGTCGACCTGGATCTTCTTCGTCTCCTGAGATGCCTGGAACGCCGTCCCGTGCTGGGAACTCGGCATGCCAGGCGCACCAGCTTGCGCGGACTGCGCCATAGCCACCACCTCGTACATCTTCTTCTTCTCGGCAGCAATCACCATAGACTCCGCCAACTGAGAACCAGCAGAGGCACACTCCATAGACTTCTTGTAATCACCAGATATGGTGATCACGCCATTGGGACCAGGGATCTTCATCTTCAGATATGCAGTACGAGTAGAGGCCATGAACTTGCTCAGAGCAGGCCTGCCGAGTAGGGTGTGATAGGGGCTCTGGTGATCAACTACCTCGAACTGCAGGCTCTCTGTGCGACAGTTCTCCCTGGTACCGAATAGCACATCTATCCATACTCGGCCAATCGGATTGCAAGAAACTCCCGGCACAATGCCGTGGAAAGTGGTCTTGCTGGGTAGCAGCATGTTCTCGGCCATTCCGAGCTTCTCAAGTGTGTCTTTGTACACAATGTTGATGCTACTGCCGTTGTCGATCAGTACCTTGCTGAACTTCACGTTCTTCTGAGGACCCAAGAAGGTGGGATCCAGCACCAAGGCGTAGCTACCCGGGTTGGGCATCACCTTAGGATGATCCACTCTCAACCACATGATCTCTTGGTTGCACCAGTGCATGTAGTGAGGAATAGCAGGGATCACGGCATTGACCTCCATGGCACGTCTGTGCTGAGACTGCTAGTCGACGGGCTCAGAGGTGAAAATCATATAGCTCTCGTGATGCTCTTGGTACCGGTTGCGGTCTCCACCACCATTGTTGCCGTTGTTGTTGTTACCTTGGTTGTTGTTGTTGTTGTTGTTGTTGCCTCTGTTGTTGTTGCGGGTGTAGTAGTAGTTGTTGTTGTTGTTGCGGTAGCCATCGTTGTTGAAGTATCGGTTGGCTCCTAAAGCCACCTGGTTCACATTCTCTCTTCTCGGGAAAGCTGGAGGCCGAGAAGCGGGTGCGCGAGCAGGCTGCACAGCGGCATTCACAGCTGGTAGAGGAGGAGGAGGAGGCAGGCCCTCATTCTTGATTTCTTCCCACCAACTGCACTGCCGAGTAGTGTGGTTGGCGGGTCTAGCGGGATGCCGAGTATGGAAGCTGCATGGGCCATCCTTCATGTCCTTGAAGACAAAGTTCGGAGCAGGACCCGAGTTGCCGCTACCCTGCTGGGGAGAGTTGTACGGCTTCTTGTTGCCTTGGCCCTGATTCTGGTTCTGCCCGTACTGGGCTCCAGCAGTTTTTGGCCTCTGGCTACTCCCAGCTCCGGTAGCCACAACATTCACCTCCTCAGGATCGTACCGGGTATCAATCCGGTCACCTCTGCGCTTGTTGCGGAACTCATTGCGCTTGTTGTTGTTGTAGTTCCTTCTCGGCTCAGCAGCATCAAGAAGAGGCTGTGTCGGGTCACCGAGTGCGTACTGATCCGCAATCCGGATGGTCCCAGCGAGAGTACTCAGCATCTCTCTTTGCAGCCTTTGCCACAATATGCTGCCATGCCTGCAGCCCTGCGCAAACCAAGTGATGGCCTAGGCCTCGTTCACACCTTCACAGGTGTTCCTCAGAGTACTCCACCGAGTAAGATACTCTCTGTCCGTCTCCTCTTCCCGCTGCCTGCAAGCGGATAGCTGCTGCGGCCTATTCGGCCTCCGGTAGGTGCTGGTGAAGTTGCTGACGAAAGCCTCCGCGAAGTCAAGCCAGCAGTTGATGCTGTGCTTGGGCAGGTTGTTGAGCCAAGTTCTTGCTGGTCCTTCTAGCATCTGCGGGATGTACCGCACGGCCCATATCCGGTTGCCGCCTGCAATGTGCACGGCCATGACATAGTCATTGAGCCAGTCTTCCGGCTTGGTGCTGCCGTCATAGCACTTGGTCCCCCTAGCGAGCTGGAACTGCTTCACGGATGGCTCTGTCATGATGCGTGGCCCAAAGCATTCTGGGCCAGGCGGCCCCTTGCTCTCGAGTTGCGCGGACAGGCTGATCCGGTCCAGCTTGTGCCTGGCATCACTAGGCTCCAGCACACACTCACCCACGCGATCCAGGATGTCATAGCCAACCAAACCCATAGCCGAGTAGCCATCATCATATCTATCCACCTGCACGACTGCGGGTTGCTCCACCGGGTTGGCGGCTGGCACAACCGCACACGGCTGCTGCCTCTGCTGAGTAGGCTGAGCCACCTGATGCCGAGAAGGGCCTGGGCGATCTCCATCTCGCGCCTGGCTTTGAGCTTTATGGGCTTGGTAGCCTGCTCCTGCAGTATTGTGTTTTTGACCGGACTGTCGCGGCACAGCGTGCTGTTTCGCGGCGACAGCCGGGTCGTACACCTGCATCTGTCTGTCTCTGCCAGAGTGCCCACTCGGGTCCCTCTCACGGCTGGGATGCGGTGATGAGGCCTGATCGTTAGATCTAGCCGCATGCGAATGCACCACCTGAGAAGCTCCAGCACCCGGGTTGGCTTTCCGGAACTTCTCGTTCTGCCTAGCAGCCTCTAGCACTAGCTCATTGAGTCTTTCCTGCTGCCTCACGCGCGCGTCGCCAGCGAGATGCGGCAACTCAGCAGCTACAGCCTCAGCAGCTCTAAGGGTTTTGGCGGGGGTGCTGTATTTGGGTCTGGTGGTGGCGGTGTTTTGGCTAGCAGCTTGGCCAGCAGTTTCTCCAACTGCTGCCATCTCGGTGCCTAGGTTGCGGCGCGTAGCGCCTGCCTTGGAAGGCCTCCTCACTACCGTCGTAAAGCCGTGAGCTCTATTGTACTCGTTCTGGTCCAGGTTCAGCTCAAGCCTAACCTTTTCCAGCTCCAGCTGCTCGGCGAGCAGCGCCTGGCGCTGCTGGTCGAGCTGCGCCCGCATGGTCATGAGCTCGAGCTCGATGGGAGGCGGCATGCCCACTCGCATGGCGGATGCCGGTATCGTCGATGTCGTGGAAGGAGGGATGTAGCCCGGGATGTTGTGAGGCGCGTCGTAGGGCTTGTGCGTTCTCCCGCCAGCACTCGCGCCATCAAGATCCTCGATGACTCCCGCGGCCGCAGCCGCGCCCTTCCCGGCATCAGCAGCAGGACCGGTCATCATCACCTCCACGCGGTCCGCAGAACAGCCAGTTGGCTTTCCGCGGGCAGCGATGACAGCAGGGGGATCTTCCGCGACATGCACCTGCTCGGGGTACTCGCAGTCGATGACGGTGGCGACGTAGACGAGGTGCGAGCCGAAGGAGAGCACCGTGCCGCCCTCTCGCATAGCCCTGCCGCCGAAATCGCCGTTGTTGTCGATGACGAAGTCGAAGGAGCCGAATCTGTGGACAAGGCCACAGACCACGCGCTCCCCAGTAGCAGAAATGGATCCCATCCGAACGTGAACTCCAGCCAGCGCCGCTGGTTGCCCCACGGTGGGCGCCAACTGTCGTGGTGGTGTCACGGCAGATGCCATAGGATGGCTAAAAATGTGGGGACGATGGACGCTGGAGGTGCTCGGGGAGGGATCACGCAGCGAGTAGCCGCGTGTGGGATGAATCTATCACTGCAAACAGCAAGATCTACCCAGGTTCAGGGCCCTCGTGTGGAGGTAAAACCCCTACTCCTGCCTTTCTCTCTTTATATTTGTGTCTCACCGAGTAGCCACAGTACAGTTTGGCCTACAGCCGAGTAGCCACCCTTCTCTCTAGATGAAGATCTAGGTCTAGAATGTGAACCGGTTCTGGATCCCTCGCGCAGGAGGGGGCAGGGCACCTTATATACTGGTGCCCAGCCGGATACAGCCAATAGGGAAAAGTACAAACAGATGTCGACATAGTGTGCACACTGCACACTTCCAGCTTCCCGCTGACACCTTTGGCTTCCTGGTTTGTCTTGTGTGGAAAGTCGTCGTGCAAAACCAAGAAGCTGATCTGTTATCACTGCCACCATCACAGGGTAGGCCCCCCCTAACCTGCGACGCCCTGCTGACACCCTGGCGCGGATAAGCACGCGCTCTGCAGATGAACAGTGCTCCAGTACGGACCCAGGATACGCGGGATCCTGTGTCAGAACGGCTCCTTTGACTTCTGGCCCGAGTAGGAAACCGCCATTTCTACTCGGACCACTTCCTCTACCCGGAGGAGAATAACTTCCTTGATTCTTTCTCTTGGCCATTAGTGTTTACGGCCGAATAGCAGTCGACCGGGTAGCGAGTACCGGGTAGCCAGCTACTCTGCCAAACGTCTCTTCTGATCTTGCCCTTAGCACTTGCCTTTACCCTACTCGGGGGTAACCCCCCGACATTGAGGTTCATTATCCCAGATGAGATATGTGCATTGCGGAATCCCTCCTTGAAATCATCCCAAGTCATTCCTTCAGTGTATGAGTCACTTGGTAAGTTTCCCACCACATTGCAGCAGGTCCTTCTAGCAGATGTGCGGTGAATCTCACCTTCTCCGCATCAGTGCACTCACAAGTTACTAAGTCCTTGCTGATTGAAAGAAGCCAGTCATCTGTCTCAATAGGATCAGTAGCATATGAGAAGCTGTTAGGCCTAAGTCTCAGAAATCTAGTAAGTCTGTCTACTGGGGGTGGTGGTGGGGGATTGTTGTTGTTGTTGTTCATTGCTGCTACAAACTGAGTCATCATCTATAGAAGTTGGGCTTGGTATGTGAGCATCTGATGTAGGGCATCATTGTTGTTGTTGTCCTCATTGTTGTTGTTGTTGGGGTCGCGACGAGGAGGCATTTGTGGGTTTTCAGCATAGATGAGCAAAAGATAGATATAACTATGAGGAGAATTTTTTTTCCTACCCATGCACAATACAACAAGACAAAAAATCAATGGAAAAATAACAACTTAAAATATTTTATCTCTTAACTAAATTTCGAAATTTGACTTAATTTTTGACAAACTTAAGCACAACAACTTAGTTGCAAACCAAAACACCATAGCATTGCCATATCACAAGTTGATAGGTCAATACTCAAACAAAAACTCTAGCTAACGCATTCTTCCATGGTGGTCAACTACTGGGATGGATCATAACTCTTCACGATGATGTCTATGTTCTTGTACATCTTCAACTCCTTTTCAAGGGCGTTGATCTCTTCTTCAGCTTTCTGGAGGTCCTTCTGAGTGTGATAAAGTCTCCACGTAAGTCTTTCTCCAAGTTTTGTGATTGCCTCCCATGCAGCGCATCTAGCTGACTCAAAGAATGAAGTGTATTGTTGTGGGTTGGTGAAGATGTAGTCCCCTTCTGCCTTGTGGTCATACTCCTTGCTTCTGTATAGGTGAAGTTGCACCCACCAATACTCTTGGCCATCTTCAATGAAAGGAAAACCTTTGTAGAGTACTGCTCCTCCAAATCCTAATTTTATCATTAGATTCTTCAATGCCTTTGGAAATTCAGTCTCACAATCCAGAGTCATGGTCATCAATGGCCCCTTCTTGAGTGATTCAAAGAGGTTGGTCATCTATCAAGGAGATAAGATATTAGACGATTGAATAATAGGTAGAAGTGCTAGAGGAAGAGTTATCCTAGCTATGTTAGATTAGAATATGTAGTAAATCCTAGGGTCCTTGAAGTCCTTGGTGGGGGTGAAGTTGCAGCCCTTCATCTTTGAGTTGGTAGTCCTTGGCGATTGCAAAGTTGAAGTTCGATCATCTTTGATTTTGAAGTGTCGGAGAAAACATAAGTCATAAAAGCATAAGGTAGGGAGGTACTAGATACGAGACGAGTAAGAGTAATTTGAAAATATTAAGTCCTTTCCATGGTGATCATCAGCTCATTAACAACTTATTGCAATTTGGATATTCACTATAGTGAGAGATACTAACACCCGCAAGCCAATCAGGGAACCGGTCTCATGTACGTGGACATGTAATGTTGGTCCGGGCCGCTTCATCTCACTATGCCCCTAGGATCCAAAAATACTCAAAGGAGTTAATAAATTTGATCAAAGCGGTTTTCCAAACCTAAGAGCTCGAACCTACATGCAACCTGGCTCTGATACCATTTTGTAGCGCCATCACATTTAATAATGTAAGAACTACTGTGTTAAGTGCTAGTCCCTGGATCAATGCTAGCACCACAGAACAAAACGTAAAGTATCATTGCAGAAATATAAAAAATTATTACAAATGATCCAGAATAGCCAAGTATAGCTTTATTACAAGGTGCATAGTCTTGAAAGACTAGCAAAACTCAGAGTTCTAAACAACAGAAATAAATTAGCAATGAGCCTCCATCTTCAATCATGCGCCACATGCATTACATGTTGGGTGTAGACTCGAGTCCAAGCACTTGATCAAACTTCATCCTCAGATCTTTCTGCACGTTGGAATATGCAGCCCCGAAGGAGATTAAGTACAAACAATGTACTGGCAAATGACACTATGGTGGATATAAAATGGCAAGTCTAAACTACATGCATATCTGGATTGGTGGAGTTTAGGCTATTTGCAAAAAGCAAGTTTTCCCCTAACACTTTTGGAAAAGAGTTTTCTTTTCAAAAATTGGCACCATGGGACACACCCATGAGCACCACAACTAATATTTCCTTAGCCAAATTTTACTTCTTCAAAACGGTGTTGAGATTCTTCTGATCATCCTTGTCCAGCTGCTCAAAGTCATCCATTACCGGGGACACGACTATGATCATAGTTTCTAACTCTGCAGAGGTTGTGCACTTTCACCCTTTGTCTTCAATTAGCCCAAACATGCCATACACCCGGAGTGCATCATGGAAATGAGAGAATTGAGACGAGATCTTCCAGAAGCAAGAATTCAACCCAACCAGCAAGACCCGTTCCACCTACAATTATGCTACATCTTCATGTCAAGCATGGGCTGAACTCTCACAACTTAGTTGTTCAAGACAGAGCCCATATGTCAAAGGGCTGCACGGGAAGCTACTAAACTTAGATGACTTGGTAATCTCTTTGTTTCCTAGGTGGCATTCCTCAAGTGAACTCCCCTCAGGGAGACACTCAACTCTCATCAACCAAACAACCAAATCCACCCAAGTGATTCATTGAAGTTTATACTTAGAATTTTTCTACAACATTGAGTAAAACAAATTTGTAGCAAGGCTAAGCATCTACTAAGTATAAGTCTACAAAATAACAAGTATAAAGGATTTCTACACACTACTTGGGATTTTGCATAGCATAATAATAACTTAATTTTTTTTCCTATCATGCATGCTACTCAAAAACACTAGTAATGCATAGTGAAAATATGGGAGATTTGATGGTGTGTCACTTGCCTTGGCAATAGGATGAACAACCACAACAAGAATAACAGCAACAAGAGTAGACTTGCTCCTCTTCACAATCTAACACAAACAAAACAAGCCACACATAAACATACATAACACACATAACATAGAAAACAAAATAACAATACAAAAACATGTATGCATATTATGCAATGATCAAATTAATGCATAAAATTCACAACTAGCAATAATTACTAACAATGATGTTCTCTTATGTTAATAACATGGTTACGATGCATGCAAAACATATTAACTATCAAATTATACATATTAGTATTGCTAGGGTTTTAATATAGGCAATTATGAAGATTAATATGGTTTCTGTTATAAAGTTGCATAAATTTTTTTTTCCAACGTTTCTACTGGATAGAGGACATCAAAACAAAACCATATCAATTGATTTGACGTAAAAAGGATTTATAGATTAAAATTTATGCCCAATTTAGTGATTAATAGAGATCTACAAATAACATGTGAGTGCACGATTCAAATTTTTAATTTTAATAGCCTGGATTAATCTACACATTGTGATGATTTCAAAAAGTCCAAAATTATCGAATTTGGAGTTACAGAAGTCAAGTTATGATTTTTACAAGTTTTAATTGAAATCTGTTTTTTTTCTGTTTCTAATAAAAACATGATCGATCCGGGGAGAGGTGAACGGGGGCTTCTGATTGGTTGGTACCGCTTCGACGCAGATCGCGCTCGGTGGCCGTTAGACCTAAAGGGGATCGTGCGGCCAAGATAAAAAAAAACGTTTCGCGGAAGGCTTCTGTCGTGGCCCTTCGATCTCGATCGGATGGTCACCGTTCCTCCTCTTCTTAGTTGACGCCGGAGAGCTCGCCGAAATCTAGACGCGAGGCGGCAGTCGAGAGCGCGGGCACGGCGCCGCTAACCTATGGTTCCACGAGGAGCGCAAAACTTATTGGGAGGCGTAGGATGGCGGCGCGGACTCGATGGCGCGGTGGTTGGCTCCCTCGCTTCCTGTCCCGTCGGGGATTGCTCGACGGAGAAGTGCGGGGCGGCGGGCGGGCTCGGACGCGGTTGGCGGCGACAACCTGATCGACGAGAACATGCGCAATGATGTCAGTGAGACGCGCGAGATCGAGAGGAACTGAGAGGGGGCAGATAGAGGGGGTAAGGTGGCCGGAGCTCACCGTGGCGACGACGGAGGGGCGCCGAAGATTTGAACCTCGCCGGGGCGATTCTCGAGCGGGGGTGGAGCTAGGGTTTTGCAGGGGGACACACACGTCGAGGGCGGGTTCTTATAGGCTCCTAGTCGTGCGGGGGAGGGCTAGGGTACGGGGAGAGGCGGTGGCGATGTCCTGGACGCGCACGGACGTCGAGTTCGTCCTGGGCACGGCGAGGGTGACGTCATCGTGACGCGGGGGTCGCGTCACGCGCGGGGCCGGGCTGGCAGCGAGAGAAGAGAGAGCGGGTTGTGCGCTTCCTGGGCTGCTGCCTCGTGGGCTTTCTGCGCGCGCATGCGGCGGATAAGAGGGAGCAGAGGGAAGTTGGGCTGGGCCCTGAGGAGAGAGGAAATGGGTCGCTGGGTTTTTCTCTTTCCTGTTTTTTTCTTTTATTTTTCTTTTCTGTTTTAATTAGAAGGCATTCAAATAAATTTGAGAACCCCTCAAAACTGAATCAGAATATTTCACAAAACTATGTTTTGGAAAGCTTGTAAAAAATAGAACATTTTGGTATTAAAAATTCCCAAAAGTAAAATACTTACTTTTGAAAAAGTATTTAAATTCAAAAGGGGGTTTAATAGGTAATGATACCCAATTTTTTGTGTTTAGCACTTTAAAAGCAATTTTTTATGCAATAAATATACAGAGATGCTATGATGCTCATGAATGCATGAAGGTTTTAAATTTTTCAAAAATTTCAAAATCCTAGGATGTTACAGGAGCACTAGTCCCGGTTCGTAATGCAACCAAGACTAATGCTCTAGACCAAAGCCCTTATTTCTACTAGTGAAGATTCATAGTGTGTAGAGAATGTGTTCTCAAAGGAGGTCTCAACACCCATGCTCAACTGCGTGCCTTATTGGGCCCGGTAGCAGCTTCAGTGTAAATTTAAGTATCGCGAAGGTTTCAACAAGCACATTTAGGTTGTGTTTGGTATCTTGTACCCAAATATTCTTATCTCACCCCACTTTTAGTTGTTTGGTAGTCTGGGTCGGCTATGCATCTTATGTCGGGCTATGCCCACCTCATACGAAAATAGGCTCTCAGCCATACCCGAGCTTCACAACTCGATCCGGCTAAGTCCATCCCGAAAAATCCTCATGCTTGCGATTCAACTCGCTAGTGATCACGGCCCCGCATGTCTCTGGCTCTCCATTTGCCCCACACCCCCCATCTCTCTATTTTTCTCTACCTGTGAACTGCTCCGCCCCCGTCCCAGCTCTCCATGGCTGCGCCTCACCCGAGCTCCTCTCGCCGGCCACGACGGCGGCGGCTCCTCTCGCCGGCCATGGCGGTGACGACTCGTCTCGCCGTCAGAGACGACGACAAGTCCTGTCGCGAGAGGAAGCACGAGCCCACTACATCAGGGACCTAATTGCTTTTTTATTTTTCTATCTAGGGACCTGATTGCTTTTAGTAAATGTGTGGCCCGACTCAAATCATACATGCCACCAAACAAAATCTCAAAGCGGCACTGTTTAACTCATACAGGCTACCAAATATACGACGGTGAAACACAATTGTATGTAGTCAACATAGCTAGAGTCAGCCTGTATGAGGTAAGATAGACCATACATGCTACCAAACACACCCTTATAGTTGCACCATCTGACATTTCGAAGCTTGTTACAACCAAGATATATAAACCGATTACACGAAGGGTTTCAACGTCACCATTTTGGTGACGTAAGTACTCCCTCCGTCTCATATTAATTTGTCGCAAAAACTTTTAGAAACGGATATATCTAGCACTTAAATGTATCTACATACATTCACATTTGTGACGGTTAATATGAGATTGGGGGAGTAGTATGGACAATTTACTCTAGGTAGAGTAGTAGCTAGACGAGCCTACTGATGGAGGATGTGGGAAGGCGCGGGAGTATAGCGCTCCAACTTCGAGTATCTTTCCCCTGAGACTAGCCACAATGGGGGTATCACAGGTAGTATCATGCATGCCATGTTGGCAAAAACCTGACGTGGCAGTGCAATTAATGAAGAGAGATGATGGTGGTATCATAGGTAGATACCGTAACATAACACATTACGAGGCAAGATGAGTCTATATTATAATAAATGCAGCATTATATGATACCACAAACATGTTAGTACCCATTGTGAGAGTAGTAACATAGGCTAGTATCATGTGCTGAGGGCCTCTTAGGGTAGGGTTTTCAAAGGAATGTGAAAGGGATAGGAATAGGAAAGGATGGCAGGTGCCAAACTTTGCCTTGTTCTTTGTGCATAGGAAATAAAGCATGAGGCCTGAGTGCATTTTTTGTTCCTCCACGTTTTGTATTGAAGCTGAGATCTACAGGAAAAAATCCTATGGTTTTTCTTCAAACCAATCCTATGAATCAAAGGAGTGAAAATTACCATCTCTTGAAAAATTCCCAACCCTCTACTTTTCCCTCTACTTTTCCTTCAAATCAAAGGAGGCCTGAGAAGAAAAACCTCGAGTATCTTTGTTTCAGAAATTGACGAAAAGTGATAAAACACTTTACCTTCAGTGCACACGCTCTCTAGTCTATACCCACGCAACGAACGCATTGCCGGAAGTGCAAGCGTGGGCTGGGCAGGGACGCGGCAACGACGGCCATTAGCTGCCACCTGTGGCCCACCCACTACTGTCAGCAGTACGAGCACGAGCACGAGCACAGCAATACGTCAAAGTCCTAAATCAATCATGCAGACCAGACGACGCAGGGAGGACCGACAGGAGGCACCCCAAACGGGAGAAGCGAGACGGCCCAAAACGAGCCAGCAAAAGCAGCCTCCTACTGTGCAGCCCTCCCCCACTCCCACGCCATCATCTCGCCTTCCATTTTTCCTGGACGGACCAGACCAGACCATTCTCCTCCCACGCTTGACCTAGCTAGCATCTCCCTGCTCGTCCTTTGCACCGCCGTCACCACAGAAAAAAAAGGCACAAAAAAGGAAAAAACAAAATTCCTCTGAAAAAGAAAAGAAAAGCACTTCTCTGTTCATGTGGCGCGAGTAATGGATACGGCTGGGAGGAATTCGGACAGCGGCTTTCGGAGATTCGGGCGTACGATTGGCGGACACGTCGACATTATTCGGGCCCACCGCGGTTCACCCTATGGCCGGGCTGCCTCAGGGCCCCACCCCGCGAGCTGGGCCAATGGCAGTTCGACAACGGATATGGTCCAGACCAGCCCGGTATCGACATACCGCGATCGGGCCTCAGATCCCTTCAAAACCCCCTCTCCCCCCTTGCCGGAACCCTCCTCTTCTTCGGCCATCCTCTCCTTGCCTATTTCCTCCTCCCTCCCCCACACCTACTGGACGCCATGGCAACGCCCCCCCGCCTGTGCCTGCACCCGTGGAACTAGCCGTCTGTCTGGGCAGCTTAGCTACCGGGTTAGGGTTTCGATTCATTCCGGGCGGAGATGGGGCGCGGGAAGGTGCAGCTCAAGCGGATCGAGAACAAGGTCAACCGGCAGGTCACCTTCTCCAAGCGCCGCTCCGGCTTGCTCAAGAAGGCGCATGAGATCTCCGTGCTCTGCGACGCCGAGGTCGCCCTCATCATCTTCGCCACCAAGGGCAAGCTCTACGAGTTCGCAACCGACTCAAGGTACGTACCAGCTACAAGCGGCAGATTAAGATTTCCTTCCAAATCCTCCATTCGATTCCATGCCGCTCTCTGCTCCCGCGACGGCGCCCACGGGTTGCCTGCCTATTTCTCCATTTCTGCGCTGTGTTTCGTTATGTTGCGCCTTGTTTCTCCTCCCTTCTCTCGAATTCCGCGGCGCCCGGCCTCCCGCTTTGATAATTTGCAGTAGAATCGGCCGCGGATTTCGGGCCTCGTCTTCACGGCGCGGGATGCGTCCCTGCGCGCGCTATTTTATGCTCCTTTATCGCCGGGGAAGGGTGTTCATCCGCCCTCTCATTTTGGGGATTTTTTTGGTTCCCTGCGCGCCAGCTGGCACCCCAAGTGGAAGGGTTAGGATGGTAAAACTAATATTATCTTGCTTTACCCGTCGCTTTTTCGAGCAGCAGATATTAATCTCGCACCTTACCTCCCCTCCCGCAAGACAGATATTTGTTTGTCTAGTGTGTCATGTACGCCTATCTCGTCTCTCACTTCAAACCGTATTTGATTGCTGCTTCAGTCTCATCATGTTACTTCTTTCCAATATGCTATGCTACAGTTGCACTTCCCATTTCACCATTTCTGTTGATTGATTGGCTCGCCGGGGTAATTATCCAGCGCTGAACCCCCCCCATACTGCATGACCAGGCCACATTCGTAAGAGTTCATACTTTCCTGTAGGCATTTCCCCTTTCATTTGCATACATTAGTTAGTCATCCGGTGTGTTCCGGCAAAAAAAAAAACTAATAAAATCACATCGAGACTAATCCAGGCTATTTTCCCGTTTCACATTAGTCCATGTTAGTTTCTCCTTTCCATCTGCGTCCATAGTTCCCGATTGGGGAAATATTATAGATGCAAGTGTATGGTTTCCGAGTACGAAATATCCTAATATTGTGAGGACTGCTGCGATTGGTAAAAATATCCAACGGTGTCTGTAATCTTGTTGAGAAAGCAAAATTGGCATCTGCTCCGTGCATAGTACCTACAGTGCAGGCCCCTGAGTGGCTGAGTGAGTGTTGCCAAAGTAAGAGCATAGCAAAGTTTGATTGGTTTACCTGGAGCATCTTGGTTGTTTTACTGAGACGGTCGTTTTAGTAGTTTATTTTGCCAGAACTGTAAGTCAGATAAGCCCATAGTCACTCAGCCTCCAGATCTTACATTATTCTAATTATAAAACATATGTACATATTATGCAAACCAACTCAAGCCCGAACCAGCATTGATCAACCTATGCATACACTTCGTTGCTTAGTTATGTCTGGTTTTGGATAATTATGACCCAAGTGTTAGTCATTCTCTATCCACGGTTATCCTCTACACCTTTTGCATCTCTGAACATACAGTATGTTCAAAGTTCAAGAAGGCGCTAGGCGACAATTATGTGTTTTGCCACCGCCTTGCGCTTTTCTGACCAAAGCGCCCGCTTAGGCGCAATTATGCGTGATTAAGCGCAATAAAGCGCTAGGCGTTTTGCTATCGCCTAGAGCCTAGGCGTGCTTAAGCGCCCGCCTAGGCGCGCCTTTTTTAACCTGGAGTATGTTAGCTTAGGATACATCCAAGGTTATGACTAGGAATATTAACTAAGCTATTGGGTATTCAAGATTCATTTTTGCGGCTGCCACATCTTTACCTTGCATGCATAGACAAGCAGCTAGGACCACATTCCTAAGACTTCATATGTTTCTGTAGGCCTTTTCCCTTTCATTTGCCTGAGATACATTAGTTGGGCAAAAGGAGCTAATAAAATCACGTAGACTAATCCAGGTTTTCTTCCCGTTTAACGTTAGTCCACTTAAGTTTCTGGTTAACATCAGCGTCCATAGTTCCTGTCCGGGGAATGAAAATGTATGGTTTCTCAGTAGGAGATGTCATAATATCAGAAGGACTACTGCTTTTGGTAAATATCCAACGCTGTCTGTAATCTTGTTGAGAAAGCAAAATTGGCATTTGTTCCTCTCATAGTGCAGCCTCCCCTTAGTGGCTTACTGAGTGTTGCCAAAGTAAGATCCTAAGCAAAGTTTGATTGGTTTACATGTAGCTTCTTGGCTGGTTTATTTTGCCAGAACTAAAAGACAGATAAGCTCGTAGTCACTCAGCCTCGAGATCTTACGGTATTCTAATATAAACACGTTTATGTAAACCAACTCAAGCACAAAAGCATCATTGATCAAAAAGACAACCTATGCATACACTAACAGATAGTAGCTACTCCCTCCGTCTTTGAAAGAGTGTATTTCCAATTTTTTTTGGAAGAAGTTTAAACAAAAATTGATTAATTTTTGTGAAACTAAATAGGTATACAATGAATCTAATGCTACCACTTTGATGATATAAATGTTGGTGATTTTTGTATAAATATGGTCAAAGATATAAAAGCTTGACTTTCCAAAAAAGTTGGAACTACGCTCTTTCAAGTACGGAGGAGTGATAGCCTACACTTGGTTTGGGATAACTGAGACCCAAGTGTCCTATATCCGCTCTAACATCGGTTGGTTAGTTTAACCCATCTGCCAAAGGTCTAGGCTGTTGCAGCTGACTTGCAGGTTTGTACTAAATACCATTTAATCGGTTAGTGTGTGTGACGGAACTATGCTACTACATGTTGTGCCGCAGCGAGCCAGTTGTCCTCTACACCTTTTGCATATCTGAACATATGCTTTGGATACATCCAAGGTTATGACTAGGAATATTAACTAAAACTATGAGGTAGTATTCAAGATACATTTTTGCAACTGCCACATCTTTTTCCTCCATAGATAAAGCATAGACGTTCAGTTAGGGCCGTTAATATCTCATGTTTTATCATATTCTCTTATCACACAGTAACTAGAATTATCGATGTTACAATTGTTCTCTCGCATTACTAACATGCAAATTTTTTTGTGTCCCTATGTCACGTGTTGGATGATTCTTCGCCTTAGCCAAAGCGTAGCCACTCTTGTAAAACTTTATTAGGCTACTCCTACATTTCATATTGTAAGCATTTAAATATTTATTAAACAAATACACTTAATTATTAATGAATAATTTTAAATTCTAAATTATGATAAGTCCAAAATATTATAATTTGTAATTTTTAATTTAAATTTAGATTTTTTAAAAAATGCGATTTCTTGGAAATTTAATCTTGAATATACCGTTCTCGATTTCTCGAGTCTACAATATTTAATTCCTAAACAAGTAAGAAAAGACAGGTTCCTCATTTTTTTTGTTTTTGAAATATCATAAACTACACCTAAACTAAATACTTTGGTTTTAAGCAAAGCATTGTCACTCAACCTTCAAATAGGTGTTTTCTGATCAACTCCATCATTCAAATATTTTGTTTGATTTCCAATATTAAATTTCACGTAAGAGTTAAATGTATGGGTGATCCTAATTCTTTCGTTGAAGTGTCAACTGAGTCCTAAATCTTTCAAAACTTACATCTTAGTTCCATATCTTTTCAAATTGTTCATCGGCGGTCCAAATTTGATCGAACCAGCGTTGACATGCGGCGCTTTGACAACTGCCAGGTCAAAGGAGGCCCTTGGAGGCGTAATGGCCAAACATCCAAATTTTCAAAAAAAAAAACTCCTCTTGGTTGTAGTTCTTCCTATCGTGGTCATGTTTCCCTTCCAAAGGTAGGTCAAATCCCGCTGCTCATCCGCTCCATTTCTTCCACTTCTCATCTTCTATTCCACGCGAGACCTGTTGAGCGTGGATTTAGGATGGTGGTGACGAAGATGGCGTGGATGACAGGGGTAGCCGGGTTGGGCCTTGTGTACTGGTTTGTGTGGGTGATAGGCGCGGTAGAGGTGAATCGAAAGCGGTGCACGGATCTCAAGATGTGATCCATCAGCAACGACAAGGTCAAGGACACGTAAGCGCGCTCTTCTTGGCTGATTCGGCCGTGATGCCACCGGCGTCCATGACGAGCACGTTGCCGACCTCCTCTTCCCCAAGCTGGGCCGCCACCGCCTTGACGTCAGCCGGCCTATGTGCCCCATAGTCGCCCACACCGGCTCTATGGCCGTCACATCACCATCAACGAGTATCAGGTGAATCATAGCCGCTCTAAGCAAGGCCGGCCTTGACACACAATGCGAGGTGTTGTGCGATAAATTCATGGCCATGCCCTTCAACGACGCCTACTCCATCGAGTCCACCTGCCACGCGCCGGAGCTGCATGACATCTACGAGTGGGTCACCACCCCGTTGTAATGTGTCGATGACCCGACCCACAACAAGACCATCCCCTACATCGAGATCATATTTGTCGCAAAGGAGGTAGGATTCGAAGTGGTCAAGGAGCTCGACCTCACGCTGGCCTGGCTGCCCTGGTCATCCGTGCGCTCACCTTGCTCGGAATAGCGCCCGAGGGTGTGGTGGAGGTGCACTAGATGCTCTACGAGACCGTGCATCACCTTGGCTGGTCCAACATTTCACATGGTGCTCGTCCGTAAGCAATAATTTCATACAAGTACACCCTCCGTCTTATATTAATTGTCTCAAAGTTGGACAAAAGTAGATGTATCTAATACTAAAATATGTCTAGATACATCCACATTTGTCTAACTTTGCGACAATTAATATAAGACGGAGGGAGTACAAAAAGGAATTTGCTCGGAGGAGAAACATAGGGGTGGATGGATGGAGGAAGAGAGATGGAAGAAACATAGCGGATGAGCAGGGACCACGATTTGGAAGAAATACTAATCATGGGAGCTAGACTTAAAGGCATTTCCCTCGTGTATATATTGCTTCGTTCAGTACGTACCACTTGTTAATTTGTTTGGTTGAGTTTCCGTACCATAGAAGTTCTGAGTGACGCGTGCAGGCATCTCAATATCACATGCGTGCTTTTCATGCATCTCAATATCACATGCGTTCTTTTCTTCCCACACCGCTCCTGCTTTGCTCAGGCAGGACATTCTCGATCTTACCGCTTTTTTCTTTATCAACCTGAGATTGCTGGGTTCACGGCCGTGTATAATAGAATGTATTAACAACGGTTTCATGCCATATAATATATAACCAGTTGCCATTGACATCTTGTGTGCTATCTTAGTAAAATATAATATCGATGTGAATCATGCTATGGCATCGCAGGGCGTGCTAGACATCTGCTGGCTGGTTTGGAGGGAAATCAGCCGGCTTCCCTGCTGTTGGATCAACTTAAGTAAGAAAATCTGGGACGTCTGACGTCGCAATTTCGCACCTGCAAGCAACATTTTTTTTATGTGTATGCAACATTGCTTGTAACATTTTTTTCATGGTATGTGTATGTAACATTGCTTGTAACATTTTTTTTGTAGCATTAGAAAATTCCCTTTGAAGCATATGTCCACAAATCTCTTGGGTACACAACAAAAAAAAAGTACGCGCTTGCCCTGTGTCAAAACACCACTTGAAGCATCGAGAAATCCCAAAATATCATTGACCTCCAACCTTGACAATGAGGCATTGACCACATGGCCTCTAACTCCCAGCGAAGGAACCGGCTTCGTCGAAGCCCTTGAATTTGCCAGATCTGACGTTGACGTGAAGAATCTCCTTCAACTCCAATGAGGAAATTGCAAGGAGGGGGTTGGCATCGCCGGACTACGTGTTGCGTGCGGCAAGCCCATGCGGTGGTGCCGCCCAACAACTGGCCGCGCTCTCGCCAGCGACATGGCAGCTGGGAGCCACTTGCCCTTCGCACACGGCGTCTCCATGGAGCCATGAGAGAGAACGTGGGAAAATGAGCAGTCCACATGCCAAGGGAGGGAGGATAGGGGAATATGTGTCTCAAGCCAAATGACCTGGCTGCGATTTAAATTATTTTCTATTCCATATGTGTGGTTACATAGTTTCATGAAAAAAGTTTGTTTTAAATCTTGACCTTGTAGTGGTAATCTGAGTTGAACCCCAACTTTCTATTCTATGGGATCAGGACCTTGACCTTGCTAATCCTGACCTTGGACATGTTTGGCACATTAAGAGAAGCGTGAATTCAAGGGATTACATTCCGTTTCTACTATTCTTGGTGATGTCCCTAGTCACATGTAGGATCCATCTTACTCTTTACCTCTCAATTCTCATGTTTGTTTTGAGCCGCTCCACTAAGTGGCGTCGTCGGTTGTTTGTGGCAGCTAGACGGCGCCATACATGAAGAGGGTGTGGCATTAGCCATCATGGGGTTCGATGGTCATGCGTGTCATCGTCTGTTGAGCTCGGCCAGATGTTCTATGTCTCTGGTTCGACATTCACATACGTCACTATGAACTACTCACCCTTGCATCACAACTATTTTCTCCGATGGCTTCTAGGCATTTCCCCATATCTCCATCGTTTCACGCTTGAAGGCAAGCAATAGATATAGAGTTGCCCGCGACAAATGATGCCTGTTGGTATTTTTATTGTGGCACTATGTTTGAGATAGTGATAAATAAAATCTAATCACAGCCTCACCCTTTTCCCAATGTCAAATAAGGTTAAAGGTCATAATTGACATGGATTAGCAAAACTCAGGATCCGAATTTATGAGATTAGGAGGTTGGCGCTCAAGTCAATACCATCACTTCAATATCAAGATTTAAAAACAGTAATGTCTCTAGTTCTATTTGTAGCAGGACAGAAATGGGCCATAATTGTGCATGAACACAAAATTTGGTTTAGAACTTGATCTTGCATATCGTTTAGCATTAAAGAAAACTCTTATGAGAGAGTTAGGTAAAATGAGAATGTGTGCCTTTCACATGCCAAACGTAAGTAATAATAGCTTGTGAATTCCAATAAAGAATATTGTGTTACATACTTAGTGTCTATGGAGTTTTTTACTGTGAAAACTTAAGGGGAGCCTACAATATAAATAGGATTGGGAACCCGGTGGTGGAATTGTACATCCGCTCTCAGAACCAATTGACTTGGGAGGTTTTGGTTCCTGGTAGGAAAAAAAAATCCCTGAGGGGGGTCGGGATTTCCGGTTACCGTGGTTACCGAAAAATCGTGACCGGTTACCGGACGAATTTAAAATCAAAATTTCGAATTCAAAAAAATTGATTCTCAATACAACTATTCACCGTGTTTTATTTTTTGTTAGAATTAATTTTTTTGAAAATTTTCGAGATTTTTTTACCGGTATGAGCATTTCCCGGGGGTGGTCGGGATCTCCGGTTACCGGGTGGTAACCAGATTTCTCGACCGGTAACCAAAACCTTGTTGGGATCACTTCCTAGTCACAATATTTGTATTATGATAACAAATATATAGACAAAGTCATTGTAGTTACGTATATTGTAAGGTTCAAAATGGCGCTGGGTGCAAAATGTTTTGTCAGCGGCTAAATCTACGGTGCCTAGGAGGGCTCATACTGTGTGTCCTAGGCGGTCATTCTGCATGGCAGCATCATCAAGAAAAATAGTTTCCTTGTTCATTTGTCGCCAGAGAAAGTCCCTTGCTTGCCTTACCGTAACGAAGCATAGAATGCATGATAAAATTCATTTAGTTATTTAAGACATGTTATCATTTTGTTGTCTATTTTTTGCGGTACTCCATCTACGTAAATGTTATTTTCTTAGAAGGAACTTTTAGCTCTGCATTCCTAATATTTTTTGAAAAGGGAAGCCTCGGCCTTAGCATTCCTATTATTTTTTTTTAAAGGGAAGCCTCAGCCTCCACATTCCTACTTTTAGCTCCACAAAATAAAACTGAGGCTGAATGCCTCGTGACAGTAAATCCACGAGGCTACCACTAACCCTATGGATAACAAAATGCACACAACTCTTAGGGTAAAGCCTTCAAGAAGGGATCGCCATAGATGCGCCAATGGTGATGAGTCCAACTATAGGTGGATGGGATCTTCATTCCCTAAGCAGGGCTCCGAACCACCATCTTTAACAAGGGCGGCTTAGACACGCGTTGACATGGCGAAGCTGCCTCTACCATCACCCATATCGCCGTGCTTTGAGTCACTTTCGCAGCTGCCATGACTTGACTTGACGCCTCCGCAAGAGACACCATGCGTAGTCAATATTGGGAGAGAAAGGTTATAGCAATCCAAAATATCTTTTGCTTTGCCAGCATCCCTAAAACTTTATTAGCAATCTAAAATTGGGCACTTTTAGCAATCCATACAAAATACACAAAGATTGTTAGAGATGCTCTTAGAGTAACTCTAATAGGTGCCCTATCCTATATCACCATTTTCAGGTTATAAGGCACATGTTTAGTGTTTTAGGACACCAAAAAATTCTGACTTTATTAGATGCCCGATAATAGGGCACCAAGGTTGCACCACATCTCTCTATCTTTGAACATTTGCATACATATGCCAAACAAGTAATTTGATTATTGATTTAAAATAATTCAGCTTCGTGTTTTTGTGCAACAACAAAAGCATCGCAATGTCCTCCTCGTCCATGACCATCTCCTCATCGGACGTGGCATAATCGAACAACACCATCTATAAATGGCAAAATAAAAATTAGTGTCTACTTCAACTAAATTGACTCTACACAATTCGCAAAAAAATAAATGAAGAAATGCACCTCCAACACGTAGCGGAGCCGGCGGCAGGAGGTCGTAGAGAAGGAGGCGCACTTCGGCGGGGCGGCGCGCAGAACCTCGGATTGGCGGAGCACGTCGGCAAGCCAGCGTAGAAGCTCGCCGAACTGGAGCTCGGCAGCATTGGTGCAGCAAATCGGAGGTGGGCGCAGTCTGCTTGGGGACGGCAGGCGCGGGGAAACTCACCACGACGGGTGGCGGCGCAACAACGTGGGAGGGGGGGTTGGGATCTGCCGGTTCTTGGCTTCGCCGGTGGTGGGCAGACGGGTAGAGGTGGCGATTCACGGCGTTGGCGGGGTGTCCCCGACCATTTTTTTTCCCTATAATAGGGCATCTGTTGGAGGGCCGTTTTTAGGGCATGATCCCTAAAATAGGGACATCTATTAGAGTTGCTCTTAGGACATCTCCTATGGGGCTGCTCAAACCACAAATCCGTCCGTTTGAGCAGCAGCGGTCCGGTAGGGGAGGACACGGCAAAAAATGGATGCGCCCTGCGGGGTTGTTTACTTCGGGGGTGGGGGGGGGGCATAAACGGCCAATTTTTACATTAAAAATAACCTAAACCTAGCTAGGGCCGGCCAGCCCTCACCGGAGCTACTCGTCCTCGTCGTCGAGGATGATGTAGTCGGACTCATGGAAGAGGTGGCCCGGCAGGCCTGAGGGAAGGGCGCCTCCGACAGCTCTGATGGCGGCCTTGTCCACTCCTAGGTCATGCCGACCAAGGGCCGGAACCACCTGGGACAGCGACGCAGCGCCTCTGCGCGCTCCTCCTCCTCCTCCTCCTCCTAGGCCGCCAGCATGGCCTCCTCTGCGTGGCCTCCCGCATTGCCGCTGCCCGGGCTTTCTCCGCCACATCCGTAGCCTCCGCCACAGCCACGGCCGCTGGGCCAATGCCATCTCGCGCTCCTCCTCCTCCGGGCGCGCCCTGGCCTCCATGGCCGACCCGTGGAGGGCCGTGCCCAGGCCCTCCCACATGTCCTTGTCGGGGACAGGCTCGTCCTCCTACTCCTCCTGGTTCACCGGCCCGCGCACGGGGCTGCCGATGCGCAGAGTCCTTGCAGTTGTGCGGTGGCCGCGGAGGCGGGGGAGGTTTGCAGGCGGGTACTACGGGGCCGCGCCGCGCGCGCGGGCCCCGAATTAGGCGCGCAGACGGAGGTCGTGCTCGTTGGCGAACCATGTGTCCCAGTGGCGTCGCGAATGCTGGATGCACTCGCGGGGCCTCGGGGAGCTCCTCCCGGCGGCGGAGGATCTCGTTCTCCTGCTCGAGTCCTTCCTTGGGGACAGGCGGCACTAGAATCTTCTCCGGTTTGAGGTACCACCCGTCCGCGAGGTGGTCGTCCGGCCAATTTTTACATTAAAAAAAACCTAAACCTAGCTAGGGCCGGCCAGCCCTCACCGGAGCTACTCGTCCTCGTCGTCGAGGATGATGTAGTCGGACTCATGGAAGAGGTGGCCCGGCAGGCCTGAGGGAAGGGCGCCTCCGACAGCTCTGATGGCGGCCTTGTCCACTCCTAGGTCATGCCGACCAAGGGCCGGAACCACCTGGGACAGCGACGCAGCGCCTCTGCGCGCTCCTCCTCCTCCTCCTCCTCCTAGGCCGCCAGCATGGCCTCCTCTGCGTGGCCTCCCGCATTGCCGCTGCCCGGGCTTTCTCCGCCACATCCGTAGCCTCCGCCACAGCCATGGCCGCTGGGCCAATGCCATCTCGCGCTCCTCCTCCTCCGGGCGCGCCCTGGCCTCCATGGCCGACCCGTGGAGGGCCGTGCCCAGGCCCTCCCACATGTCCTTGTCGGGGACAGGCTCGTCCTCCTACTCCTCCTGGTTCACCGGCCCGCGCACGGGGCTGCCGATGCGCAGAGTCCTTGCAGTTGTGCGGTGGCCGCGGAGGCGGGGGAGGTTTGCAGGCGGGTACTACGGGGCCGCGCCGCGCGCGCGGGCCCCGAATTAGGCGCGCAGACGGAGGTCGTGCTCGTTGGCGAACCATGTGTCCCAGTGGCGTCGCGAATGCTGGATGCACTCGCGGGGCCTCGGGGAGCTCATCCCGGCGGCGGAGCATCTCGTTCTCCTGCTCGAGTCCTTCCTTGGGGACAGGCGGCACTAGAATCTTCTCCGGTTTGAGGTACCACCCGTCCGCGAGGTGGTCGTCCGGCCAATTTTTACATTAAAAAAAACCTAAACCTAGCTAGGGCCGGCCAGCCCTCACCGGAGCTACTCGTCCTCGTCGTCGAGGATGATGTAGTCGGACTCATGGAAGAGGTGGCCCGGCAGGCCTGAGGGAAGGGCGCCTCCGACAGCTCTGATGGCGGCCTTGTCCACTCCTAGGTCATGCCGACCAAGGGCCGGAACCACCTGGGACAGCGACGCAGCGCCTCTGCGCGCTCCTCCTCCTCCTCCTCCTCCTAGGCCGCCAGCATGGCCTCCTCTGCGTGGCCTCCCGCATTGCCGCTGCCCGGGCTTTCTCCGCCACATCCGTAGCCTCCGCCACAGCCACGGCCGCTGGGCCAATGCCATCTCGCGCTCCTCCTCCTCCGGGCGCGCCCTGGCCTCCATGGCCGACCCGTGGAGGGCCGTGCCCAGGCCCTCCCACATGTCCTTGTCGGGGACAGGCTCGTCCTCCTACTCCTCCTGGTTCACCGGCCCGCGCACGGGGCTGCCGATGCGCAGAGTCCTTGCAGTTGTGCGGTGGCCGCGGAGGCGGGGGAGGTTTGCAGGCGGGTACTACGGGGCCGCGCCGCGCGCGCGGGCCCCGAATTAGGCGCGCAGACGAAGGTCGTGCTCGTTGGCGAACCATGTGTCCCGGTGGCGTCGCGAATGCTGGATGCACTCGCGGGGCCTCGGGGAGCTCCTCCCGGCGGCGGAGGATCTCGTTCTCCTGCTCGAGTCCTTCCTTGGGGACAGGCGGCACTAGAATCTTCTCCGGTTTGAGGTACCACCCGTCCGCGAGGTGGTCGTCCGGCCATGGTATTGGGAATGCGTTGTCCCAGTACCACTGGCACTTTTCCGCGTTGAGGTACGGACTCCGATGCATGCGCTGGTCATCCTCATCCGCGATGGCCGGCGGCGCGAGTTGGAAAGGGGGAGGGCGCGTGGGGGTGGAGCGGGCATGTCGGCGCGAGGACCCGGCCTGCTTGTCGTTCTTCCCACTCCCTAGTCACCTTCGGCCGGGCATCTTGGTGGTGGGGAGAGCGGCGCTAGGTTTCGTGGGCGGTGGAGAGAGGCGGGAGGCGGAGAATGGGGGAAGTGGGGGCGGCTGTGTGGGGACGGGAGGGATGCGTGGCAATTAAGTAGGACGGGAGGGGCAGCCAAATGGGCGGTGTGCCGATGACGGGCGGGCCACCCTGTGGCGCGCTCCCGCGTTCGCGCCGTGTCCGCGACCGCTCAAATCCCCATCAAATCTGGGCCGGATTTGAGTAGGTCCGGACCAAAAACGGTCGTGGCCACGAGATAAGCAACGCCGTAGGGTCTGGTTTTCGGCCGGGCTGCTCAAATCCGGTCTGTCCGGGCGAAGTGAGCAGCCCCAAAGGAGATGTCCTTAGGGCTACTTTGACTCATAGGATGAAAAAAAAGAATAGGATTAGGAAACTTATAGGATTGAGATCCAATGTCTACTTGAATCTTGTGGGTACAAGAATTCTCTTTGATTGCGGTGCAGGAATTTTCCGTGAGGTCTAACCTAATGTTATTTTCCTATGACATTTACGCTACAAGATTTCTATGCGATTATTTCCTATGGGATTTGGGATAGGATCATATGAATCAAACGGTTTCCAAAGGATTTCGATCCTACATAAAACCTTTGAAATCCTATGAATCATGGGAGCCCTTACTCAATTTTATTAGTATTTTCATCTTGTGACAGACTTGTCATATTGTTCATTATCATTCGGACCTCTATGTCCCTCTCCCTTTTAGGGCAGGAGTGTTAGAGCTAAGCCAAACTATTGTGCATGTACACACTAATATCAATTTTCTATGAGCCGGCAGGCTAGGGCTAAGTTGTGCTCAAGGTAGGCTCTGCCACTAGTTAATGGGCAAGGGTTGATGATGGTGATGATGGTGTGCCTGACATCGTTCTTTCATGATCGTTCGATTTATATCTAACGGATAGGCATCAATCTATGGCAATTTTACAAAAAGACACCCACATTTCCGTTACACATTTGCAAATGTTTCAACAAAACAAATGAATTCACTCAACAAGTTAATATCTTACGAAAATATGTAGTGTCTTAATCATTTGTTTGATGTTTGATTCACTTAGTTACATTACGGGCTGGTTCATGTCAAACGGTGTTTTGCTCCGTGGCGGGCATTTTGCTAATTTCAACAAAAACCTTAGATTTGGAAGTTTAGTGCCGTGGGCCTTTTACAGCTTTCGTGGAGCTAAGCTATGATTACTTTCATTGTAACAATCAGTTCTGAATGCAGTGCCAGAATCTAATTTGCATATGTTGAGAAAAACAATTTATGGTGAAAAAACAGAGATGTGCCAAATGTAGCATATATATATATTATTGGGATATTCATGCGATGCACCGGATATAGTTAATCATGTTGACATGTACATTTGACCAGACATTTCTTTCTCTTATTATACAGTATGGACAAAATTCTTGAACGATATGAGCGCTACTCCTATGCAGAGAAAGTTCTCATTTCAACCGAATCTGAAATTCAGGTAACATAAAAACAAACAGTTTGCTTTTCTTTGGCTATGGACTTTTGAGTAAAACAGTTACTGATATCTGATGTTATGAACTTCATTCCCTAGACCACTGTATATTTTTAAATTATTTTCATGAGCCATGAAGTTAATTAACTTGCAGCTACGGACTGGTGGTCCAAATATGTGTGCACATTTACGACAATCATAACTATTTCTTAGATTGATCGTTGGTCCTAACATAAACATTGGTCTACACTTCACCAGATCTTTTGGCCATTAAGCATCATTGCAGTCATTAGTTCTCATCTCCAGTTTCTTCTTACAGCTTGTCTGATGCTATGACCATCTAGGTTAAGACTTAAGAAAGTTGATCCATTGAAATGAGGAGGTCTGGTGAGGCTTGCCTAGGAGCTCTAGAACCTAACCGCTTGTTTTTGGCCAATTTCCAATCAGTTCTACTTCTGATGGTATTTGGGATACGTCAAGTTGAAACTCCAGCCAAGAGATCCAACCAGCTTTTATCTTACTTCTGATAGAGAAATTCTGCATGTATAAATGCCGAGGAATATTGAAAAATGTTATTTCCATACCAAATGAAATAGAGTACAGATATGCTATGTCTTGTTTAATATCATATCTCCGCTGAAGCCCTTTTAGTATTAGGAGATGTTATATTTATATCTAATATAACAGTTCTTGCAATAACGTAATTAATTTGAAGTATGAAAATTCAAGTTCAAAGCACAGAACAATCCTTCCTTCATAACTTGTCTCCCTTGGGTGATCATTGTTGTTAAGTCTGTTGAATTCTGAACTCATAAACTTATTTTTAGCATTCCTGTCGGTGTACCTTTCTGTTTCACTCAGAGTTATGCAATGCAAACCTCATTTGCTTTTGCAGGGAAACTGGTGTCATGAATATAGGACACTGAAGGCGAAGGTTGAGACAATACAGAAATGTCAAAAGTAATTTGTAGTTATTATGGCTTTGGTTGGCAATATGCTGTATAACCCTGTTAAGATATATAAGTCGTGACTGAACTTGTACACCCTACACCTGCAGGCATCTCATGGGAGAGGATCTTGAATCACTGAATCTCAAGGAGTTGCAGCAACTAGAGCAGCAGTTGGAAAGCTCACTGAAACATATCAGATCCAGAAAGGTAGGGATTTATATATATATTGATATAGCATCAGAATCTATTGAAAGAACAAGAAAAACACTTGCTGACTAGTTCGGCAAAGTACATCTTAAATCAGATTCTAGACTGCGATATTGGCGTTAGGTTTATGCGTTTTACAGTACATGCTCTGTATGCTCCAATAGCTGACGAATATAAATTATGTGTGTGTGCAGAGCCAGCTTATGCACGAATCCATTTCTGAGCTTCAGAAGAAGGTGAATTTTTGTCAACCTTGCATGCCTGAATCTATATCAGAACTGGCTAACTTGTTCCAAATCTTATGACGTTATGCCATGTATTATGCAAGGATTCAGCGTACTTTACACAAAGCCTCATTTACCTTACTTTTGCTGCAGGAGAGGTCACTGCAGGAGGAGAATAAAGTTCTCCAGAAGGAAGTAAGCTAGTCACGTTATGGTCCAACCGATCGAAATTGTTCAATCAGAGCATGTTTAACTGAAAGAAACCCTGGTCCCTTCCTGTAGCTCGCAGAGAAGCAAAAGGCCCATACACAGCAAGCGCAGTGGGAGCGAACTCAGCCTCAAACCAGCTCTTCTTCCTCCTCGATGAGGGAAGCTCCCCCAGCAACAAATATCAGGTGATGTTCCTTCCTATTCGGTGCTCAAGAACACCAAATTTGTTGGCAAACTGAAACTTCCTTTCAAGCTGGTCTTCTTGGTTCCTTACTGACATAGCTGCGGTCCTTCGACATCGTAAGTAACAAAATAATATACGCTTGTGGTTCTTGTTGTACAGTGCCGGTAAACAGCCAGCTGTGGCTAGCGAGAGGCCAGAGGACGCAGCAGCGCAGCCTCAGGCCCGCCCAGGTCTTCCACCATGGATGGTAAGCCACATCAATGGCTGAAGGGCTTCCAGTCCATGTATAAGCGTACTGACCAGCACGAGTAGCAAGCTGCAACGGCCTGCCTATGTGGTTGCTAGCAAGCTGGCCCCTTGAGGAAAGAAAAAAAAGAGAAGAAAATTCAGTGAAAAGTAGTGATCTGCAATGTGTATATTTCCGCTTTGTTCAACTCAGTTCCTCTCACGCCTGAGCTGAGATAATTCCGCTTTTTCCAACTCAGTTCCGCTCACGCCTGAGCTGAGATGGCTGTACGAGCAATTTACTTGCTATGTAATATCAGTTTACCATGTAATATATAGGTAGCTTGAGTGACACAATTTTCCCGTTCATCAAGGGTGCTTTTTCTGTGACTTGACACTATTAATATGAGTATTGTGTACATCAGAATTGTTGAAAATAAACAGACTTTTGGTTTCTGTCATCTGCTCATCCGCGCTGAATTGGCAGGTCGAAAAAGGGAGCACAATATTCAGACAGAGATGGCTCTCTTGTTTCCATAATGGAGAAGAGATCGATCATTTCATACTTATATATTACAGGTATAATGTACTGCAAAACAAAATGCAAGGAAATAAATGTTACAACTCGCCCTCTTTCAAAAAGGTGGTGCTCTGCCAGTTAATTAAACAGTCGTAGCTAAAATCGATCCTTCTACCACACGTATATATATAATTTCCTTATCATAAAAACCAAGAAAAACATTAAGCTCGACAGAACACATACCAATGAATGAAAGGGCTCAACATGATGGATAAGGAATACTCTGCGCTAATTCTAAGGATTACAGTGTTTTATGTTCAGCATCAATTGATTCCCCAACTTGACCTGCTGACAAGATCTCAGCCTATCAAAAAATAATCCTCCTACAACTGGTAACAAGCAAACTATAGCTTCAGCTTCTCCTTAAAGCGTGAAATAAACTTGAACGTCTCTTCTGCTTTGACCTGTTGATAAATATCGGTTCTGGACACTCTGTCCGGATGGAATTTCAGAAGAGCTCGCTTATAAGCAGCTTTAACCTGAAAGAATAAGCATAAAATAAAAAAATGAGTATCAGACATGAGGATTGGTGACTGATCATTTCTTATTTACATAGATATGGTCATTGCACAAAATATTTTTTTCAGTGCTTACTGCGTGTAGATTTGGATCATAAGACTTGTTTATGGAACTCGGGTAGTTATCTAAATGTGCTACGATACATTTAGAAGCTACCACCTACATACATATGTCATTGCACAAAAACTATTTTTTCATTGCTTACTTGGATCATTCATCATATGACTTGTTTATAAAAGTCAGGTAGTTATAGAAATGTGCTACGATACATTTAGAAGCTACCGCCTATGGACTTCAGTATCTGTACTCTCTAATCATAAAAATAAACAGAACAATAAGGAAATTATTATCTTCTGCAACCAGGAAGTTTAAGACAGGCTGCATGCATCAGCAAATATACAACATACCTCGCCGCCTTGAACAGGGATGCCTAATGCTCGCAAAATCGAAGACACATCGGTGCATGTTCTTTCCATATTTTCAAGTTCCAATCGCACTGCCTCTCGACACTGATCCTTGAGCTGTATATCTTCTTCACCCTTTTCAGCAAAGAAAAGGGAATAGTGAGTACCACAAAAGATTACTTAAATAAAGAAGCAAGATAATGATCTAAACACTGTAAGGGTAGCAAAGCAGTGCAAGAATCAGCTCATTGCACAGTATAAGTTGAAAATTTACCTTTCTTTGGGTTTCACGAACTTCTTCCAATCTTTGCTTCTGTCTCTTCTTCATGTCAAGCAGTCGCAAAGCTTCAGCCTTTTTTCTCTTTCGCAGCCGCTTTTCCTCCTGTGCCTCCTCAGCCTGTGATATTTATTTCAAAACAAAAGGACGACCGTGAATTTTGATTATATAATTAAGAAAAACGAGCAGGCATGCGAAATACAGAAAAGATATGTTGTGCAGCTCCTTGAAACTAACACCAGCTTATACAATCCTCAGCTTTAACTGTATTGGTGTTGTTGTCTAGTTCTGGTTCAAAGATAAATTCTAAGCGGGCAAATTATCGTACCTGTATTGCTAACTGACGCTGCCTGGATGCCCACTCCTCCTCGTCTGCCCTTTTGTACTCGTCAGATTCCTTGAGCTTCTCACGAGCGTCAATTAAACCATCCTGAAAGTCTAAACCATCTTGGACAACCGCAGATAGTCCTAACTTTTCAGGGTCATCAACAAAGTCCTTCTGAGACAAGGAGCAAGGCTTGATGATGTGCCTTCAGGTATTTTCTCGTCCATCTCTTCAGATGTGCTGACAAATATACCACTCTTATCTTTCCAATCTGCTGAGCATGCAGGAAAAACTCTGTTTTTCGAGACAAAGCTATAGCTCGTGTATCCTTCAGGATTCAATGTTTCATCTGGCAGAGGAGGACGACTTGTTTCTGGGGCCTTTTCAGGAACAGGGCCCTTGCGAGAATGAGTTGCTTCATCGTTACCAGCCATATCAGGATTAACACTGCAAGCTGTAGGGTTGCAATCTTCAGTTCTTCCATTGGAATCACGGTCCATCGGACATTCCTGGACATTACGCGCTGAAGAAGGGCCAGCCCCATGCTTTGCACCATTTGCACTACTTGGTTCAGCCGGGTTGAATGCGCGTCTAAAATACTCCGCGATGTCATCATCTAGAGGGCAGTGTGAAGCGGAGAGGTCCTCAAAATTTGCATCATGGTGTGTACTTGACTCAGCACTTGAAGCGGAAGTACTAGCCCTGCCATATCTCCGCTTCGGGAGGTCATGAGGAATCGCCCTTCTTGAAGCAGCAGTCTCCCAATCCTTGCGGGCCGTCCCAGTGTCACCCAGCATCTCACAGTCCGAGCTGCCATCTGTGTCCGTGTCAGAGTCTGATCCGTCGGACAGATTACTCTGCTCGCTGTCAGAAACGTGGTCCAGCCCATATCTGTTTCTCGGAAAACCGCGGGCAGGGGGCGTTGTCGTCGCTGGGGACCTGCCAGCACGCGCTGTGCTGGGGCCAGCCCTATCACCGCCGCCGCCCTCTTCCTCGTCGTCCTCCTCGTCATCTAGGTTGATCACATTACTGTCAGAGCTATTCCCCTTCTTGCTATTGCACGCCGCCGCCGCACGAGCAATCTCTGCGGCATCTTTGATGATATAAACCTCGGAATCGTCATCGGCGTCGTCCTCGTCGAGAACCACCACCGGCGTGGGTGTGGGCGTGGGCGGCGGCACGGGCTTCGGCCTGGGCGACCTCCCCGTCTGCCGCTCCCGCCACCACGACATCGCGTGGCCGGAGCAGGGAACGGCCGGCGCAACGAGCAGCAGCAAAGAGGGCGGGGGGGCTAGGGCAAGGGAGCCGAGGAGCACGCCCGACCGCTCGAGCTTCCCCCCCTAGGGTTTCACGGACGTCCTGCGAGGAAACCAAGAGGCGCGCTCAGAGATTGCCGTCACGCGGAATCGCTAAAATGCCAGGAATTAAAAACCCTAACTTTTACCGATTTGGAGGAGCAATTGGGGAAAGAAATGGAGCGAGGGGGGAATCGATCGATGGATCGGGCGCGAGTACCTGCGCTGGGCGCGGCGGCCGTGGTGAGATTCGGAGTCGGCGGCGCGGATCCGAGTTCGATTCCTCCTCTTCTTGGACGGGCTCCCCCGGCTGGGGTTGGAAGGAGGGGAGGAGAAAGACACGGGCGCGTTGGACTTCGGGTCGGGTCGGGGGACGCGAGGAGACGAGACGGCCAGCGCAGAGCAGGAGATGAGACGATGCGGTGGGGTTCCGTTGGGACTTGGGAGTTTGAGAGAGAGGTAGAGGTGGGGGTTGCAGCCGTGCCCGTGCGGGTGCGGACCCCAGCCAGGTTTTACTGCGAGGTTTTTTGATTTTTGGGGAAAGTGAAATTAAAGCGGTGGGCGGCTGCGGCGTGCACGGCCGATACGGCGGGAGGTTGCCAAATTGACCACGATTTACCCTTCTCGGCGCGATGGTTTCGGAGATTTAATCGGCGCCCGCGTGCGAGTATGACCGCGTGTGCACGAGCTATCTTCGCGATCCTCGTGGGTTTCGCCGAGAAAAAAGTTGGCCCGTGTCTCTCGTAGCCTCCTGGGCATTATTAGGCAGCGGTGGGCTAGCCAGCAGACACTCGGCTTAGGGCATCTCCAGCTGTCCCCCCAGAGCCCTCCAAGGGGTTTTTTCCGCGGCGGAAGCGGCGAATAGCGCCGCTTCTTCACCACTCGGCCCCCCAGCGGCCCAAATAGCGCCGTTTCGGCGCTAAATAGCGTCGCGGCACCCAGGCCGCTGGGTTCGGCCTGGGGGGACGAAACTGCGCGGCCGCGCGCGTGGGGCAGCCATGTCAGCGACGCGACGAGAAAAGCGCGGGAACAGAACCGCCCGTGATCGTCTTCTCGGCTACCGCGCGGTCAAAGGCTGCCGGCGTTTATGGCGTGGCGGCCGCCCAGTGCATGCGCCCCGCCCAAAGGCTGCCGGCGTAATGGCGTGGCGGGCGGCAGCGAGGGGACGCGCGCGCGCAGTAAATGCCCGGTCGCTCGCCGCGCTATATAAACCCCCCCCCCCCCCCCCCCCCCGCCGCCGCCGCGCGCCACGCCACACCATTCTTCACACCGGCGAGCTCTCCTCTCCCTTCTTCCTTCTCCCTTCTTCTCCACGACAATGTCCGACGGAGCGGCGGCGAACGGTTTCCCACGCCACAACCTGCGCCGGGGCCAGGCGATGGCGCTGTACCGCGCGGGCTATCCTTGCCCGCCGGACATGCGCCTCCCTAGCTCCGCCGCGGGGGCGAGCCGCTGGGCACTCAGCCCCGGCGGGGTCCCAGTCCCTCCCCTTCCTTCCTCCGACGCCGAGTTCCGCCGCGCCATCCACGAGATGCGCGCCGGGATGGAGAACCCCCAGAACTTCCCGCTCACCGGCGTGGACCAGTTCTGGTGGGATCGGCTGACGGCACGCCGCGCCCGGGAGCTGGACTCCCTGAACGACAACGGCCCTGTCGAGGGCCGTTTCAACGCGCACGGGCGGCGCCGCTGGTGGAGTGCCCCTGGCAGGACCCTCGACGAGGTCCTCCAGCACATCCACGCCGGCAACCAGCCGCGCTTGGAGATGCCGCCGCCGCAGGCCACCCAGCCGTGGGTGGCGCGGCGGACCGGCGCGTCTTCCTCGACCGCGACGTCAAGCTCCTCCGCCGGGCACTCTAACTCCACCTCCCCCCCTTTCTTAACGCCGGCGCGCCCGCCCGCAGGCGCAGCGGCGGCGCGCTCCGCCTCGGCGAGCCACGCTTCGAACGCGTGGTTCGCCCGAAGACGGAGAGCGGCGACGACGACGACGAGGGCGAGTGGCCCGACCAAAAGGTCGCGGAGCAGCTGTCGCTGAACACGCTGCAGCCGCTCGACGTCGACGCCGCCGCCCAGTGGAGTCTGCGCGACACCACCGAGGCCGAGCTCGCCCTTCAGCGTCGCCTGCTGGCTGAAGCCGAGCAGCGCAAGGCGGCGCGCGAGCGTGAGGCCGCAGCCAACGCGGCCCGCCTCCGAGTCCCTCCCCCACCGCCGCAGAAGGAGAACGTGTACATCGTTCTCGACGCCTCCGACTCCGACGACGACGGCGTGATCCAGCAGGCGCTCGAGGTGAGCAGGTGGGATTGCGGCGGCGGCGACGAGGGACAGGGGGGAAGCAGGCGCCCCGGCGACGCCCCCAGCGACGACGACGACGGCGGCGACTACAGCCAGGCGATCGCCGCCAGCCTTGGGCTTAAGTAGTTGTTTAAGTTTTTAGTTTAAATTTTTCGTACTAGCTGTAAATTCGCGCCGAATATGTACGAAGTTTAAAAATTTCAATAAAATTTTGCCTCTTTTGAATTTGCATTTGTTTGGACCGATTCTTGGGCTCGGTACGCGACTGGGAAACGCGCCCCCCAGGTTCCAGAATAGCGCCGTTTAGCGCCGCGGCGGCCCCAAAACGGCGGCGTTTTGGGCCCTGGGGGGCGCAACGGCTGGAGATGCCCTTAGCTGGGCTGCGAGCTTGCTTTCCTGCGTTTTTTTTCTTTCAAGGAAGGGATTTTATTCATGTCCAACCAAGATATAGTGTACAACCTGTTATCTCCCAAATAGGAGCTTGAGGTTCTCCAAAGCTAATTTAGATTGCCAACTGAATTTTCACAAGAAAGAGCAAGAGGAATCAGGCCGATTCCTGAAAGCATACTAGTTATCCTCGACTGGGCGCGTCATTCCTGATATTTTCTACACATACTCCCTCCGATCCTAAAAAAGTGTCGCCACAAATGAACTAATCCTATACAATCTATAGGCATAGCTTCCGACACTTTTTTAGGATCGGAGGGAGTAGTTGTTTCCTAATGTAGAATTCAGAATCACTCCTAAATTAGCCTTGTTATTTATATTTTTAGAACATAATATGACTTTCTTGACTTGTTAAAATTTCCCTGAGTCAACCTCTCTAGGTTTGCCTACTACATCTTAGCGCTGCTCTATATCCCCGTGACAAAACAACATGTCCAAACGGCCACGGGCGGCCTAATTTAAAGTTTTCAAGGAATCGCATGATTCACCCATCCCAAGAATAAAAATCAAAGATCCGCGAACATATATGCTTGAAACTAGCTATTATGCGGGTTCGACCGGCGGATGCGTCCTGCTCGTTGAATCTTACTGTCCGAGAGCTACTTGACTGGCCTCGTCCCCACATGTTCATTCTGGTGGACTGGTCATGGCGTTCTGTCACACCATGGGCTAGCAATCCCGAACGCTGAGGCCTCGAAAGGTGCGCTGAGCGGGTGTCTCTTGGCAAGCGATGTGGTAGTGGTGATGACCCTGCTTTTTGGTCATGTGGATGGTAAGAAGTAGGTAGCGGGGATCGGTGCTGGCAGCGCTTCAACATTGGCAACTCCTAGAGCGCGTTCGGGAAGCCTGACAAGGTGACATTGGGCTATCCAAAATATGGGGTGTGGGGCAAAAGTTTTCTGGGCAAAAGCCCAGCGCTCCGGCGCCACCGATGGCGATTCCTGCGAGTGCTGTAACCCTGTTTGGGGCGTTGTTGTTGCTACCTTCTCCACGTCATGGTTCGGGGTGAAAACGTTTAACTGCGGTCTTAACAAGGCGACGTGAGGCATCTTTATCCTCTTGCGGGCATTGTCGTGGAGGTCCGGTTCTTTCGATTTCGTTCCAAGTGTTATTGGTGGTAAGTTCGTTCTCTTGTATTTTTTGTTTATCCTTATCCTGCTTTGTAAAAGGGTAGCCTCATCACTTGTATCGATTCAGCCGTTCAGCTTTATTCGTAAAACGGTGCGGAAAACCTGTTCGAGAAACATACACCCATGATGAAGGTTGCCAAAATCAATGCTTTGTTCCTAGTCGCTCATTGGGAAGAAAACCAAAAGCATGAGAGCCACTATCTCCATAGAGTACACCGTGGTAGTTACACCAGCAAGAGAACATTATTTGTGCATATTAGTAGACCATTAATAAGGACACGTAAACCTAAAATAAAAGGTATCCCGGTGACAGATGTCAACCCACATTCCCTCACATGCTATCCCGTTAAATCTGAGGTCAACCAGTCGACATTGACATGGTCATCGTTTGGGATGGTCACATTGGAAAGTAACTTAGACTAGTAATTGCATACGTTATTAGTCTATGTAATTATCTTTATAATGGGTAGTAATATATACGTAGGGTTATGCGAGACTTTATTTATCAGGCTATAGGCTTATTTTATCTTGATATGTGTAATGTTACGCAAACATATTAGGCACGTGCCAATGCTAGTTGCTTAGGACGGTTTGTAATTTTTGACCGTTCCATGCTTGTTTCATGTCATTGCTACATGTTTCTACTACCTTTTATGTCACTATATGGCATTTTTCAGTCTAACCTATTAACAAGATGGCTAGTGTCAATTTCTGTTTTTGTTGGGTTTTAGTTTCAGAAAAATTGTTCTGCAAAAGTTCGCCAAAAGATACGAAAATCCACGGTGTCAGCTATTCCCCGTTATGAATGAGTCCAACAGAGAGCCGGAGAGGAGCACTAGGGGGAGGGGCGACCCCTGGGCATGGGTCCAGGTGGGGCCACGCCCACTAGCCGTGTGGGCCCACCAGGCCTCTCTCGAGCTCCATCTTATCCAATTTAATCCCCCTTGACCTAAAAACCAAGGGGCGGGTATTATTTTCCACGAAACATCTATAGAGACGCCGCCATCCTCAAAACCCTAATTTGGGTTCCTGGAGTTCTGTTCTCGCACCCTGCCATAGGAGTAAATCGTCACTGAAGACTTCTTTATCGCCATGATTTCCTCCATGGAGATGCGCGAGTAGTTCATCCTTGGACAATATAGGTCATGTTGGATGTGTGCACAGAAAGGCAATATTTATACATCTGTTTCATAATTATGATTCATATTACTATGGTATAACTGACGTGGTTCCTGAATATGAGATCTAGAGGAAAACTCACACACGCGTGTAGTAACATGAACATAGAAACAAACCCTAGTCTTGCCTTTTATGACTAATTCATTGGATGTTTGATGACTATGTTTTCCTGGTCATGGACATGGTTTATGTCAACATCAATGAATAGCATATTGTTGGAAGGGAACAATATGGTTGTGTATTCCCTAAGTAGATTGATATGCTAAGAGAATCCACTAAGACATATTTATCCTTAGAATCATATCACAGCATGGTTACATTACAATGCATCATTTGATCATGAGGTTATCGCGATAATATATTTTGTAAGTTTTACTTTGGTGCTATCAAGAGTCACACCGTAACTGGGTGAAAATAAAGGTAGCTACTGCCATAGGGGTAAATAGTCACCGAAGACTTCTTTATCGCCATGATTTCCTCCATGGAGATGCGCGAATAGTTCATCCTTGGACTATATAGGTCATGTTGGATGTGTGCACAAAAAGGAAATATTTATACATATGTTTCATAATTATGATTCATATTACTATGGTATAACTGACGTGGTTCCTGAATATGAGATCTAGAGGAAAACTCACACACGCGTGTAGTAACATGAACATGGAAACAAACCCTAGTCTTGCCTTTTATGACTAATTCATTGGATGTTTGATGACTATGTTTTCCTGGTCATGGACATGGTTTATGTCAACATCAATGAATAGCATACTGTTAGAAGGGAACAATATGGCTGTGTATTCCCTAAGTAGATTGATATGCTAAGAGAATCCACTAAGACATATTTATCCTTAGGATCATATCACAGCATGGTTATATTACAATGCATCCTTTGACCATGAGGTTATCGAGATAGTATATTCTGTAGGTTTTACTTTGGTGCTATCAAGAGTCACACCGTACCTGGGTGAAAATAAAGGTAGCTACTGGGTAATTCTAAAGGAGTATATTACCTCGATGTTCTGAGACGGGAATTACTCCTCCGTAGAAAGAGAGATACATACCTGGGCCCACTCGGTATTCTTTATATCCATAAGTTCTGCAGAAAATGCATCATGATGATGCATTGTGTGGGATATCATAATACAATAACGAGAAAGAGGAAACTTATTATTAGTAAACCACATATTGTTTCAGAGGCAATACCGGAATCAATAGTCTCGGGTAAATTCGATATCGTGAGTAATAGGAGATTTGTATAATAATCAATAGGTTCAACAGTTTTTCTGTTTAGTATGTGGGAGTCAATATGGGTGTCTGATGGCTGGTGTTCGTTGGGAGACCCCAAGTGTAGGGTGTGAAGAGTGCAACGACAAGTTTTCCCTCAGAAAGAAACCAAGGTTGAATCGACCAGTAGGAGAAAGAAATCACTTCCGAAGGTTGATGCAGCTGATGTGGTAGGGCGCTACCGGTTCAGAAGCAACGTGGAACCTACACAACACAATCAAATCATTTGCCCCAACAAAGCAGTGAGGTTGTCAATCTCACCGGTTTTGCTGAAAACAAAGAGGTTAAACGTATGGTGTGGAAAACAATAGTTGTTTGCAGTAGATGAAAAGATTACAATGATGGCAGTAGGAAAACAGTAGGAACAATATGAGAACAATGATTGTAGTGTTGTATTATTAGTATAGAGGAAATGGACCGAGGTCCACAGTTCACTAGTTGTGTTTCTCCAAAACAGATAGATAGCATGTTGGGTAAACAAATTACCGCAGTGCATATGCATGACATGATGATTACCATGTGATTCATGCGGGCATTACAACAAGATACATAGACCGTTATCCAACTACATTTATGACTAATAATCCACCCTCAGAGTGTCATCCGAGCAAACCTTGGGTATTAAGTTTCAAGCAACAGATAATTGCATTAAGCAAAGTGTGTAATGTAAACATCGTTGTTTTATCCCTAATGTCAACATCACATCCCCCACCCGTTTACGTTTCTGTCACTCGAGTGTGAGTGAAAGGGAGGCATGAACCCACTATCGAGCATAAATACTCCCTCTTGGAGTTACAAGCATCTACTTGGCCAGAGCATCTACTAGCAACGGAGAGCATGCAAGATCATAAATAACATACACATGAAAAGAACATGGTAGATTGATAATCATTGGACATAGCATTCAATATTCATCGGATCCCAGCAAACACAACATGTAGCATTACAATAAGATGATCTTGATCATGTTAGGCACATCACAAGATCAAAACAAGAGGCATAAAGAGGAGAGAACAACCATCTAGCTACTGATATGGACCCGTAGTCCAAGGATGAACTACTCACCCATCATTCCGGAGGCGGGCATGGTGATGTAGAGCCCTCCGGTGATGATTCCCCCTCCCGCAGGGTGCCGGGGAGAGCTCTGGAACCCTTCCGGACTAGGGTTGATGATGATGGGTTTTGCGGATGTTTTTGGTGGAAAAGGCTCGTGTCTCTAGGGTTAACCTCCCGAGAGGTATAAATAGGCGGAAGGGCAACATCGGTCGGCGGCCAGAGGGGGGCGCCGCCCTATGGTGTGGGGCTTGTGGCCTCCTCCTGACTCCGTGTGCACAACAGATTTCTAAGACTTTTGAGCTTCGAATCGTCCAATTCAGAGAATATTTCTAGAACAACTTTTTTGAAACTAAAAACAACAGAAAACAGGAACTGGCTCTGTGGCATCTTGTCAATAGTTTAGTCACAAAAAATCGATAAAAAGGGAACAAAGTGTAAAGGAAACATGCAACATATAGTATGAAAACAACATGGAACATCAGAAATTATGGATACGTTTATGACGTATCTACATCCCCAAGCTTAGTTCCTACTCGTCCTCGAGTAGGTAAACAACAAAAACAAATAATTTCTGAGGTGACATGCTACCAACATAAAGTTGATCATCTAAATTGTAGAAGCATGTGTAAGCTGAGATCATAGTACTTTAAACACAGGCATGATAGATGTAATTTTAACAATGAAACTTAGTAATCACTTTGCATCATGAAAAGTAACACAAATAAAAGATCATGAATAATAATCCACTTGAAAGTTATACATTTATTTTAAGCATAAATAAAACATATCAAAGTGATATTTCGCTTGTCCTTAAGAGTGGTGCAAAACATAAATGCCAGGACACCTTCAAAGTTCAAGTGGATGACTAGAACAAATAATTTGAGAGCAAGTAATAACACATCACAAATCAATTAATAATAGTATTTGGGACTGATGCACATTAAACTCAAAATAGCAACTACGCTCTCTCAATTGTGCATAAAGTTAGAAGATGGAGACTCAACATAAAAGTAAAAGAAAGGCCCTTCGCAGAGGGAAGTAGGGGTTAGCTCATGTGCTAGAGATTTTTACTTTATTAAACAGAGGTATTTAAAACATTTTTTATAGAGGTGTATGCTTATGTCAACGAATGGTAAACAGACAATACAATACGTCACAAGCCAACTATACTTCACAAGAGCGGCTCCCATTGAAGTACGCATATGGTATAGAAGGTCATACCCGTTTCTCTTTTGTTTACACAATTATGCTTTGACTGATAAATCAAAGGCAAAAATAGTGAAGAGAATTTTATAGTAACCAATTTTGGGGCTGGGCACCCTGCTGCCATCTCTTCTATCATTTGGATAAGCGGATGAAGCCACTAGTCTAGGTGTGTAAAGTCCAATCAACAAGTGAGATAAAGATTCTCTATTCACGTCCTCATGAGCTAAAACAGGGGCACAAAACAGGAATAATTTTGAAAGTTTTAAAGGTAGCACATGAGAAATTTACATGGTGGAAACATTTGTCTAACTTTGGTTTTAGGGAGTTGGATGCACGAGTAGAGCTCATACTCAGTACAGGTGGAGGCTAGCGAAAGACTGGGAGGGACAAATCAAGAGAGCAATAATGGCCATAATCATGCATAGCGACAAAAACATTATTAATCAAAGCATAAAGGGTATTACAAGTCAAAAACTAAATGATCATAGAGTCTATAAGTGAATGGTTTGTAGGCATAAACATGGTGTAAGCATGCGCCAATTCAACCAAATAAAGCATTCGAAGGAGAACACCACAAATTCATGCTTCAATATGATAAAAACAACTCATGATTCTTTCAATGACACATTAAGCACTCTCAGCTATTTGAGACAATTCATGCTACAATAACAACTACTAAGCATAGAGTTAAAATAACATCTAGCATGACATGAAAAAGTCTATCCACAGCCTATACAAGCTTCTATTTGCACCGTTATAAGCACGAAAATTGTACTATTGCTTTCCAACACCAATCATTTTTACTAAACAAAAAATCTCCAAGATATATATCAATGAAACAAGAGAGTACTAACATAACTCTTCTAGAACTAACAACTCTGAATAAGAGATGCATGAAAAACAGGAGCTAAAAGGATTTGCAGCAGCTAGAAGAAAAACTAAGAATACAAGCATGAAAGAAAACGAGTATTCATATGAAAAAGCGAAGCGTGTCTCTATCCCAAACAAATAATGCTGGGTTCCAAACATATTTACTGCAGCAAGGAAAACAAAATAAAAGAAAAGAAAAAACAAAAGTCGCTCCAAATAAAATGCATATGATGTGACCGAATAAAAATATAGTTTCACTAGAAGTGACCTGACCAAATTGTTGATGAAGAAGGGGATGACTTGGGCATCCCCAAGATTAGATGATTGAGTCTTCTTAGCATTTTCTGGGATGAACCACGGGTGCATTCCCAAGCTTTGGCTTTTCACTCTTTTTTATCACATTATATCACCCTCTTCTCTTGACCCTTGAAAACTTCCTTCACACCACACTCAATGTAATTCGCATTAGAGGGTTAGTGCACAATACAAAATTCACATTTTCTGCATGGACACAAGAATTATTAATACTTTTAAACATTATCTACAACTACTGATGTTTTGTGGAGCAAATAAATCCACTCGACATAGTAAAAGAGAGAATGCAAGTAAAAAAGGCAGAATCTGTCAAAACCAGAACAGTCTGTAAAGACGATTTTTTTCGGGGCACTTGCGTTGCTCAGATAAAAAAACGTAAAGCTATAAAAAGTTTTGGAATTAGCTTAGGAAGAAGTACAAAAATTTTCAGGTCATTTTGATCTTTCTGTGAATTATGCGATTTTATACGGTGGACAGCAGAAATCTCTTTCTTGCGCAGAAATCCAAAACCAACCTCAACTTTCACTACAGACTTTACTTGGCACAACAAATGCAAGAAAATAAGGACACAAAGGATTTCTTAAAGAAGTAAATAACACTTTGACTCAAAGAAAACATAGAAAAACAAAGCAAAAAATAAAACCATGGGTTATCTCCCAATAAGTGATTTTCTTTAACACCTTTTAGCTAGGCCTACAAAACTAGAATCGAGTATTTTCAAGTGAATAAGCATCCAAATTGTAACTTGTTCGAATAATAGAATCAAAAGGCAACTTCATTATCTTCCTAGGAAAGTGTCCCATACCTTTCTTGAGTGGGAATTGATATTTAATATTCCCCTCTTTCATATCAATAACATCACCGACAGTTCTAAGAAAAGGTCTTCCCAAAACAATAGGACAAGAAGCATTGCATTCAATGTTAATAACAACAAAATCAACAGGGACAAGGTTATTGTTAACCATAATAAGAAAATCATCAAATCTCCCCAAAGGTTTCTTTCTAACATTATCAATAAGACGAATATCCAAATAACAGTGTTCCAAAGGTGGCAAATCGAGCATATCATAAAGTTTCGTAGGCATAACAGAGATACTAGCACCAAGATCACATAGAGCATTACAATCAAAATCATACATCTTAGTTTAATGATGGGTTCCCAACCATCATCTAACTTGCTAGGGATAGAGGCTTCACATCTTAATTCATATTCTCTAATTTGTATGAGATCATTTGTAACATGTTTTGTGAAAGCCATATTCATAGCACTAGCATTAGGACAACTAGCAAGCTTTTGTAGGAAAACAATTACTTCAGATATATTGCAATCATCAAAGTCAAGATCATTTTTATCAAAGGTAATGGGACCATTGTCTCCCATATTTCAAAAAAAATCAGCACTTTTATCAGGAACAGTTTTAGTTGTTTCAGCCAGTTTTAAACGTTTAACAGCAGAAGTGGAAGTATTGCCAACACCAATTACTTACCATTAATAGTAGAAGGTTTACTACCATGAGAAGCTTCAGGTTTACTAGTGGTGGTAATGGTGCAAACATTAGCTATATTATTCTTTCTAGCTATTTCATCTTCTCTTTCCCATCTAGCTTTCAATTCAGCTAACATCCTAACATTGTCATCAATTCTAACTTGAATGGCATTAGTAGCAGCAAAAGTATTTTCATCTATAGTTTTAGTTTTAGCAGCCATTATATTGATTAAATAAGATTATACTTCAGACATGGATGAAATACAAGTTTCAGCACGAGCAATTTTAACTTGCAAACCAGAAATTTCCCTATTTAAATTCTCAAGTCGATAACTGATACTTTTTTAACATAACAGATTGTTCCTCCATGATCATAGTAAATAATTTATTTTGCTCATATTGCTTTTGCATAAAGTCTTTAGTGGCTCTTTCAACTTCTGAAATTCTTTCATTAGACATTCCAGATCTATCATGAGAATAATTATTACCACTACTAACAGGATATGGCATAGAGTTGTTGCTACAAAATTATTCCTATAAGCATTGTTGTTGGAATTATTATTTTTAATGAATTTCACATCAACATCTTATTGAGAAACCAAAGAGACTAAAGGAACATTGTTTGGATCAATAGGAGCATGACCATTCACAAGCATAGACATAATAGCATCAAGCCTAACACTCAAGGAAGAGGTTTCTTCAACATAATTTATCTTCTTAGCTGGTGGAGCTCTCTCAGTGTGTCATTCAGAATAATTTACCATCATATCATCAAGAAGCTTTGTTGCTGCCCCCAAAGTCATGGATATAAAGGTTTCTCCAGCAGCTGAATCCAGAAGGTTTCTTGAAGAAAAATTTAGACCTGCATAAAAGGTTTGGATGATCATCCAAGTAGTCAGTCCATGAGCGGGACAATACTTTACTAAAGATTTCATTCTTTCCCAAGCTTTAGCAACATGCTCATTATCAAGTTGCTTAAAATTCATAATACTACTTCTTAAGGATATAATCTTAGCAGGAGGATAATATTTTACAATGAAAGCATCTTTACATGTAGTCCATGAATCAATACTATTTCTAGGAAAATATAGCAACCATTCTTTAGCTCTTCCTCTTAAAGAGAAAGGAAACAATTCCAGTTTAATAATATCTCTATCTACATCCTTATATTTTTGCATCTCACATAGTTCGACAAAATTATTACGATGGGCAGCAGCATCATCAATACTAACACCAGAAAATTGCTCTCTCATAACAAGATTTAATAGTGCAGACTTAATCTCATAAAAATCAGAAGTAGGAACAGGTGGAGCAATAGGTGTGCTAATAAAATCATTGTTGTTTGTGCTAGTGAGGTCACACAACTTAGTGTTCTCATGAGTACTCATCTTAGCAAGATTAAAAACAGGATAAAAATAACAACTAGAATAAGAACTAATTTTTTTTTGTTTTTGATAAAGAGAAGCAAACAAGACAAAATAAAATAAACTAAGCAAAAGAAAAACAAAGTAAAGAGATTGGAAGTGCGAGCCCCTTGCAGAAATCCTCTTTCTCCCCGGCAACGGCGCCAAAGAACTTGATGGATGATGTTCGTTGGGAGACCCCAAGTGTAGGGTGTACAGAGTGCAGCGACAAGTTTTCCCTCAGAAAGAAACCAAGGTTGAATCAACCAGCAGGGGAAACAAATCACTTCCGAAGGTTGATGCAGTTGATGTGGCAGGGCGCACTACCGGTTCAGAAGCAACATGGAAGCTACACAACACAATCAAATCACTTTGCCCCTACGAAGCAGTGAGGTTGTCAATCTCACCGGTTTTGTTGAAAACAAAAAGGTTAAATGTATGGTGTGGAAAACATTACTTGTTTGTAGTAGATGAAAAGAGAACATTGATGGCAGTAGGAAAACAGTAGGAACAATATGAGAACACTCATTGTAGTGGTTGTATTATCAATATAGAGGAAATGGACCAGGGTCCACAGTTCACTAGTGGTGTCTCTCCAAAATAGATAGCTAGCATGTTGGGTTAACAAATTACAGTTGGGAAATTGACAGATATAAAAGCTGCACCGTAGTGCATATTCATGACATGCTGATTACTATGTGATTTATGCGGGCATTACAACAAGATACATAGACTGTTATCCAACTACATCTATGACTAATAATCCACCCTCAGAGTGTCATCCGAGCAAACCTTGGGTATTAAGTTGCAAGCAACAGATAATTGCATTAAGCAAAGTGTGTAATGTAAACATCATTGTTTTCTCCCTAATGTGAACAACACATCCCCCATCCGTTTACGTTTCTGTCACTCGAGCGTGAGTGGAAGAGAGGCATGAACCCACTATCGAGCATAAATACTCCCTCTTGGAGTTACAAGCATCTACTTGGCCAGAGCATCTACTAGCAACGGAGAGCCTGCAAGATCATAAATAACATACACTAAGACATATTGTTGGAAGGAACAATATGGTTGTGTATTCCCTAAGTAGATTGATATGCTAAGAGAATCCACTAAGACATATTTATCCTTAGAATCATATCACATCATGGTTATATTACAATGCATCCTTTGACCATGAGGTTATCGAGATAATATATTCTGTAGGTTTTACTTTGGTGCTATCAAGAGTCACACCGTAACTGGGTGAAAATAAAGGTAGCTACTGCCATAGGGGTAAATCGTCACCGAAGACTTCTTTATCGCCATGATTTCCTCCATGGAGATGCGCGAATAGTTCATCCTTGAACTATATAGGTAATGTTGGATGTGTGCACAAAAAGGAAATATTTATACATCTGTTTCATAATAATGATTCATATTACTATGGTATAACTAACGTGGTTCCTGAATATGAGCTCTAGAGGAAAACTCATACACGCGTGTAGTAACATGAACATAGAAACAAACCCTAGTCTTTCCTTTTATGACTAATTCATTGGATGTTTGATGACTATGTTTTCCTGGTCATGGACATGGTTTATGTCAACATCAATGAATAGCATATTGTTGGAAGGGAACAATATGGTGGTGTCTTCCCTAAGTAGATTGATATGCTAAGAGAATCCACTAAGACATATTTATCCTTAGAATCATATCACAACATGGTTATATTACAATGCATCCTTTGACCATGAGGTTATCGAGATAATATATTATGTAGGTTTTACTTTGGTGCTATCAAGAGTCACACCATAACAATGTTAAAATAAAGGTAGCTACTGGGTAATTCTAAAGGAGTATATTACCTCAATGTTCTGAGATGGGAATTACTCCTCCGTAGAAAGAGAGATACATACCTGGGCCCACTCGGTATTCGTTATATCCATAAGTTCTACAGAAAATGCATCATGATGATGCGTCGTGTGGGATATCATAATACAGTAACGAGAAAGAGGAAACTTATTATTAGTAAACCACATATTGTTTCAGAGGCAATACCGGAATCAATAGTCTCGGGTAAATTCGATATCGTGAGTAATAGGAGATTTGTATAATAATCAATAGGTTCAGCAGTTTTTCTGTTTAGTATGTGGGAGTCAATATGGGTGTCTGATGGTTGGTGTTCGTTGCGAGACCCCAAGTGTAGGGTGTGAAGAGTGCAGCGACAAGTTTGACCTCAGAAAGAAACAAAGGTTGAATCGACCAGTAGGAGAAAGAAATCACTTCCGAAGGTTGATGCAGCTGATGTGGCAGGGCGCACTACCGGTTCAGAAGAAACGTGGAACCTACACAACACAATCAAATCACTTTGCCCCAACGAAGCAGTGAGGTTGTCAATCTCACCGGTTTTGCTGAAAACAAAGAGGTTAAATGTATGGTGTGGAAAGCAATATTTGTTTGCAGTAGATGAAAAGATTACAGTGATGGAAGTAGGAAAATAGTAGGAACAATATGAGAACGGTGATTGTAGTGTTGTGTTATTAGTATACAGGAAATGGACCGAGGTCCATAGTTCACTAGTGGTGTCTCTCCAAAACAGATAGATAGCATGTTGGTTAAACAAATTACAGCTGGGCAATTGACAGATATAAAGGCTGCACCGTACTGCATATGCATGACATGATGATTACCATGTGATTCATGCGGGCATTACAACAAGATACATAGACCATTATACAACTACATCTATGACTAATAATCCACCCTCAGAGTGTCATCCTAGAAAACCTTGGGTATTAAGTTTCAAGCAACAGATAATTGCATTAAGGAAAGTGTGTAATGTAAACATCGTTTTTTTCTCCCCAATGTGAACAGCACATCCCCCACCCGTTTACGTTTCTGTCACTCGAGCGTGAGTGAAAGGGAGGCATGAACCCACTATCGAGCATAAATACTCCCTCTTGGAGTTACAAGCATCTACTTGGCCAGAGCATCTACTAGCAACGGAGAGCATGCAAGATCATAAATAACATACACATGAAAATAACATGATAGATTGATAATCATTGGACATAACATTCAATATTCATCGGATCCCAGCAAACACAACATGTAGCATTACAATAAGATGATCTTGATCATGTTAGGCAGCTCACAAGATCTAAACACGAGGCATAAAGAGGAGAGAACAACCATCTAGCTACTGCTATGGACCTGTAGTCCAAGGATGAACTACTCACACATCATTTCGGAGGCGGGCATGGTGATGTAGAGCCCTCTGGTGATGATTCCCCCTCCCGACAGGGTGCCGGGGAGAGCTCTAGAAGCCTCCCGAACTAGGGTTGACGATGACGGCGGCTACGGATGTATTTGGTGGAAAAGGCTCGTGTCTCTAGGGTTAACCTCCTGAGAGGTATAAATAGGAGGAAGGGCAATGTCGGTGGGCGGCCAGGGGTCCCACACCACCGCCAGGCACGGCCAGAGGGGGGCGCCGCCCTATGGTGTGGGGCCTCTGTGGCCTCCCTCCGGGTCCCCTCCGAACTCCGTGTGCGCGATATATTTCTAAGACTTTAGGTCCTCGAATCGTCCAATTCAAAGAATATTTTTAGAACAACTTTTCTGAAACTAAAAACAGCAGAAAACAAGAACTGGCTCTTGGCATCTTGTCAATAGGTTAGTCCTAGAAAATCGATAAGAAAGGCATAAAGTCTAAAGGAAACATGCAACATATAGTATGAAAACAACATGGAACATCAGAAATTATGGATACGTTTATGACGTATCAGTGTCCATGGCCACGCTATTGATTATTGAAAAGAAAAGACTTTCTAGTTTCATTTCCACACACTATCGAACTTGTAGGGTAAACACACTTAAGTTTGGGATTATTTTTGTGCATATCAGTATGTCCGAATCAACTAGAAGTATCACCAGAACGGTGTTTCCGCGTGATAGATATATTTTATATACCGGGTAAAATTTATAACTAGGGCATGAGGGATGTCCCAGAGTGATAGAAACGATTTCTATTACTACCAGAATTTATTCCAGAGTTTATATGAAAGAGAAATTGAGGTTGCGCGCTTTAAGAACCAAATGTAGGGGGCATGATATGTCCCGGGATGTTGGAATATATTTCTGGCATCATTAGAAAATATCGATGATTTTATCTATAGGGGTTAAGTGGTTCCGAAGAAGTTTCGTGAATGTTCCATATAAGGGGGGAGTATCGGGAGGGGGCAGATTTACCCCTCATGGCCAAACCCTGATTTTGGGGGCTGCCAGGTGGGTCCCGGTGGTTCCAAAAAATTGTACTCATCGTCCTAGTATTTTCTCAGATTTTATTGAAGATAAAAAGAGATATAAAAAGGAGAAAACGAAAATAGGAAGGGAGAGAGGAGGTGGACACAAACTCCAATCCGGGTTGAGCTAGGAAGGAGGGGTGCAACCACCTTTGATGGTGCGGCCACCTCCTCCTAGTTCAACTAGGACTCCCATCCCTTTTGGCAAGTCTCTCCCTTCCTTTCAGTATATAAAGCATCCCAAGGCCCCAAGCAAATCACATAATTGGCTCTCAAGCCTCTCTCTCTTTCTCAAGAAGAATTAGATCACTAATTAGAGCTTCTAATTAGAGCCCTTCTAATTTAATTAAAGCTTTCTCTAATAATTATAAGACTAATTAGAGCATATAATTAGAGTCCTTCTAATTGAATTAGAGCTTCTTCTAATTGGATTAGAACTTCCTCTAATTGAATTAAAGTTACTTCTAATTAGGTTTGAGTTGTTCCTCTCCCAATTAGAACTAGGTTCTAATTACTCTCTCTCTCTCATGTGTTGATAACTCCACCTTCATATACACCTGCGCGTCAAGTCCTGGACGGCGAAGCACTGCAGAATTTTTCCCGACGTATGTGTGCGTACTCTTAGAGGGGTGATGAAACACAAGTATAGGGGGTGTATCGTAGTACTTTCGATAAATAAGAGTGTCAAACCCAACGAGGAGCAGAAGGTGTTGACAAGCAGGTTGGATAGAGGATTCACTATAAACACTAGCAAATGGATTTTTGGAGGTTCCTGATATAGCTGATAAATAAAGTACGAGTAAATAAAGTGCAGTAAATAATATTGTAGCGAGTGGCCCAATCCGTTTTAGAGCAAATGACAAGATGGTTGTTCTACTTATGACTACCAAACGTTCTCAAGGAGACATGGGAATTTCTTAAGTGCTTTCGCTTCATTACGGTTGATTAATATCAATTGGTCCGTGAAGTGTTGTGTGGGTGGAACTATTCTAATGCACCGCCCAACTAGGACTAATACATACTTGTGATTATACCCCTCGTAAGCATCCGCAATTACAAGAAATTAATTAAGATAAAACTAACCACAACCTTAAAACTCCAGGATTCTATGCTCCCTCCTACATTGGTTTGCTAGCGGGGGTTTAGGTTTCTGTCACTCCCGCAACCCCACAATTAGTAGACAAATACACAATTCATCCTCCTAGGCCCATAAAGGTGAAGTATCATGTAGTCGACGTTCACATAACACCACTAGAAGAATAGCACCACAACTTAAATACCGAACCACGAGATATTACTTCAACATAACTTCACTACTAACATCATGACTTCTCCCATGTCCTCAAGAACTAAACGAACTACTCACAAGACATCATATGGAGGTTATATAATGGATAATAACAATCTGGTCATAAAGTGTAAACACCGATAAATCTCACAAGCATCAACTACTAACAAGTAATCCACACCAGGAGAGAGATCTAATGTAAAACAACGATAGAGGACCCTAATTGTTACATCCGGATGAAGGTGGATGATGAGGGTGCTGGTGATGGTGGTGATGATGATGACAATGACGATCTTGATGATCCCCGGAGCGATGATGGTGGCGATGGCGATGATTTCCCCTCTCCGGAGAGAAATTTCCCCGACAGATTTCTCCCTACCGGGGAGCTTTTCTGTCTCTGGTGTTTTCCACCCCGAGGCGGCGGTGGAATAATTCTTCGATGATGTTCTGGGGCTTAGGGTTCTCTAGGGGTCAATGTAACATCCCAAATTTTACATTTAGAATGTTTTGCATTTAGAGCATCTGCATAGCATGACATCATTTCAAAACTTGCATTTGAGTGTTGCATTTTAAACCTCAAAACAAAATCGTGTTTTAAAAAGCTCAAAATCCTGCTATAAGGCGTTTATAAGCTAAAGGATAATTGAATATTTTTTTTGCCTAAAATTACTTAATAATAGTCAAATATGATAGAGTTTTAAATTTCAAGATTTTAGAAATTTGTTTGACTCGATTCCGAGTTATATTTCAAAAGTTATTAGCATTTTAGTTTTGGTAAAAAAAAAAAAAAAAAAAACTGCGAGCTCGCATGGGCCGGCCCAGGAATGCACAGCCCACATACGCAGCCTCGTACGATCGTACGAATCCGGTACAAATCCCGTTTTTCTTGACCTATGCTCATTCAAACTCGCATATCTCTTCATCGGAGAGTCCAAATTCAATTCCGCTTCTTTCTACTTGTTCCCTACTCCAAGGAGCAACTTTCCACCGACCTACCCACCTATAAACACCCCAGCCCCGGCCGTGAGGTCGTCCCAAACTCGAAACTCCAATTTCAGATCTGTTTTGTGGTATTTTACTCATCACGGTCCGTGAGTTCCTCGGTTGACGTTCAAGCCTTCACGAGAGTTTTAGATCTCGTCGATACCAATCCATCCCAAGAAACCTCACCTCTTTTCATCCACCACAGCCGGAGAATTTCGCGATCTACGCTTTCAGATCTGAAGCGGTAATTACTCAATTACTCTTCAACCGTTTGTCCGTTTTCGCTCAAATTTCTACTGTAGCTGCATCTCATCATTATCTACAATTTTCGTTCTTTGAGTTTTTCGATTTGAGTTACAGATCTGTTTCTATAATTCCGATCTACTTTTACCACCGGAGTAACTCGAAATTTCAAATCTATACTTCGTTCTTAGTCATCCATGAAGTTGTCGTTGATAGTTTTACTTGCTTTTTAGATCTTATTAATGTGTTAGGTTTAGATCTACTTTTTATGAACCTTATTTCGATAAGATCTTGTAGATAGTTAATTAACCCTATTTAATTTGGTTAAGCTGCTTCTTTGCCTCTTGTTGCATTACAAACTTTTTCATGCATCATAACCATGTTATTAACACCAGAGAACATCATTGTTAGTAATTATTGCTAGTTGTGAATTTGGTGCATTAATTTGATCATGGCATAACATGCATACATATTTTTGTATTGTTTTCTATGTTATGTTTGTGTTGTATGTTTATGTGTGGCGTGTTTTGCTTGTATTAGATTGTGAAGAGGAGCAAGTCTACTCTTGTTGCTGTTATTCTTGTTGTGATTGTTCATCCCATTGCCAAGGCAAGTGACACACCATCAAATCTCCCATATTTTACTATGCATTATTAGTGTTTTTGAGTAGCATGCATGATAGGAAATTTTACTAAGTTATTATTATGCTATGCAAAATCCCAAGTAGTGTGTAGCCATCCTTTAGACTTGTTATTTTGGAAACATATACTTAGTTGATGCTTAGCCTTGCTACAAATTTGTTTTACTCAATGTTGTGGAAAAATTCTAAGTATAAACTTCCAATGAAACACCTGGGTGGATTTTGGATGTGATTGGATTATGTTGAGTGGCTCCCTAGGGCCATATCAATGGTGTTTATCACCGAAGGAGTACACTTGTGGATGGCCACCCAGGAACAAAGAGATTCCTAAGTCCCTCTAAGTTTAGTAGCTTTCCGTGCAGCCCTTTGACATATGGGCTCTGTCTTGATCAACTAAGTTGTGAGAGTTCAACCCATGCTTGACATGAAGATGTAGCAGAATTATAGGTGGAACGGGTCTTGCTGGTTGGGTTGAATTCTTGCTTCTGAAAGATCTCGTCTCAATTCTCTCCTTTCCATGATGCACTCCGCGTGTATAGGATGTTTGGGCTAATTGAAGACAAAGGGTGAAAGTGCACAACCTCTGCAGAGTTAGAAACTATGATCATAGCCGTGTTCCCGGTAAGGACAACTTCGAGCAGCTGGACAAGGATGGACAGAAGAATCTCAACACCGTTTTGAAGAAGTAAAATTTGGCTAAGGAAATATTAGTTGTGGTGCTCATGGGTGTGTCCCATGGTGCCAATCTTTGAAAGAAAACTCTTTTTCAAAAGTGTTAGGGAAAAACTTGCTTTCTGCAAAATAGCCTAAACTCCACCAAGCCAGATATGCATGTAGTTTAGACTTGCCATTTTATATCCACCATAGTGTCATTTGCCAGTACATTGTTTGTACTGAATCTCCTTCGGGGGCTGCATATTCCAACGTGCAGGAAATTCAGAGGATGAAGTTTGATTAAGTGCTTGGACTCGAGTCTACACCCAACATGTAATGCCTGTGGCGCATGATTGAAGATGGAGGCTCATTGCTACCTTTATTTCTGCTGTTTAGAACTCTGAGTTTTGCTAGTCTTTAAGACTATGCACTTTGTAATAAAGCCATACTTGGCTATTCTGGATCCTTTGTAATAATTTTTGATACTTCTGCAAAGATACAATTACATTTTGTTCTGTGGTGCTAGCATTGATCCAGGGACTAGCACTTAACACAGTAGTTCTTACATTATTAAATGTGAGGGCGCTACAAAATGGTATCAGAGCAAAGTGTTGCCTGTAGGTTCGAGCCCTTAGGTTTGGAAAACCTTTTGGTCAAAATTTATTAACTCCTTTGAGTATTTTTGGATCCTAGCGGCATAGTGAGATGAAGCGGCCCGGACCAACATTACATGTCCACGTACATGAGACCGGTTCCCTGATTGGCTTTGCGGGTGCCTGTCTCTCTCACTATAGTGAATATCCAAAATTCAATAAGTTGTTAATGAGATGATGACCATGGGAGAAGACTTAATATTTTCAAAGTACTCTTACTCATCTCGTATCTAGTACGTCCTTACCTTATGCTTCTATGACCTATGTTTTCCCCTACACTTCCAAACTCAAATATGATGGAACTTCAAATTCGCAATCACCGAGGAGTACCAACTCAAAGATGAAGAGATGCAACTTCACCACCACCAAGGACTTCAAGGACCCTAGGATTGACCATCTATTCTACTCTAACGTAGCTAGAACAACTCTTCTTCTGGTATTTCTACCTATTGTTCCATCCTCTAATATCTTATCTCCCTGATAGATGACCAACCTCTTTGAATCAATCAAGAAGGGCCCATTGATGACCATGACTCTAGATTGTGAGACTGAATTCCCAAAGGCATTGAAGAACCTAATGACAAAATTAGGATTTGGAGGAGCAGCACTCTACAAAGGTTTTCCTTTCATTGAAGATGGCCAAGAGTATTGGTGGGTTCAACTTCACCTATACAGAAGCAATGAGTATGATCACAAGACACAAGGGGACTACATCTTCACCAACCCACAACAATACACATCATTCTTCGAGTCAGCTAGATGCGCTGCATGGGAGGCAATCACAGAACTTGGAGAAAGACTTACATGGAGACTTTATCACACTCAGAAGGATCTTCAAGAAGCTGAAGAAGAGATCAGCGCCCTTGAGAAGGAGCTGAAGATGTACAAGAACATAGAGATCATTGTGAAGAGTTATGATCCAACCCAGTAGTTGACCACCAAGGCAGAATGCGTTAGCTAGAGTTTTTGTTTGAGTATTGACCTATCAACTTGTGATATGGCAATTATAGATTGTTTTGGTTTGAACTAAGTTGTTTCGCTTAAGTTTTTCAAAAACTAAGTCCAAATTTCGAAATTTGGTTAAGGCCTAAAATAATTTAAGTTGTTATTTTCCACTGATTGTTTGTGTTGTTGTATTGTGCATGGGTAGGAAAATTTTCTCCTCATAGCTCTATCTATCTTTTCCTTATCTATGCTGAAAACTCACAGATGCCTCCTCGTCGCGACCCCAACAACAACAACAATGAGGACAACAACAACAATGATGCCCTACAGCAGATGCTCACTTCCCAAGCCCAACTTCTGCAGATGATGACTCAGTTTGTAGCAGCAATGAACAACAACAACAACAACAACAACAACAACAATCCCCCACCACCACCCCCAATGGATAGACTTACCAGATTTCTGAGACTTAGGCCTAACAAGTTCTCCTATGCTACTGATCCTATTGAGGCAGACGACTGGCTTCGTTCGATCAACAAGGACTTAGTAACTTGTGAGTGCACTGATGCGGAGAAGGTGAGATTCACCGCACATCTGTTAGAAGGACCTGCTGCAATGTGGTGGGAAACTTACCAAGTGACTCATCCACTGGAAGGCATGACTTGGGATGATTTCAAGGAGGGATTCCGCAATGCACATATCTCATCTGGGATAATGAACCTCAAGAAGGAGGAGTTTCGTAGCCTGAAGCAGGGAGGTAGAACTTTAAAGGAGTATATGGATGATTTCCATTCTTTATCAAGGTATGCACCAGAGGACATTGACACTGATGCCAAGAGGAAGGAGAAATTTCTCAACGGACTTAAAGGAGAACTGAAGATACCTTTGTCTGTAGCATATGCCCCAAATTATCAAACTCTGTTGGACCAAGCCATTACCTTGGATAACAACATGACAAAGGAGGAAAATAGGAAGAGGAAGTACAGTAATGGTGGGAAATACCAATCTGGACCCTCATATAAGAGGCATACATCCAATGGAGGACACAATTTCCATAAACATGAGAACCATCACAATGGTGGGAATGGACACACTCATAATGGTCATGATCATGTTGAAGGACTCAAGGAAACCAATGGTAACAACAATGGTCACTCAAATGGCAATGGACACCACAACCACAACCATGAAGTGAAGAGTGATCTTAGTCAAGTGATGTGTTTCAAGTGCAGAAACAAGGGACATTATGCAACTGATTGCCCAGAGCAGAAGACTGCAGAAGCTTCCAAGCCTAACCCATTCAAGAAGGGGCATGTGAATCATATCAACATGGATTTTGTGAATGGTAACCCCTAACTCATTTTATTCCATCACATGTTCCATTATCCAAATTGCCTGGTGGAAGTACAATCTCAAGTATATTCTCTTAAGGGGGTTAGCCTAGATATTGACCGTAGGAAAACCCATCCACACCTATTTGCTAGCCATTCCGAATCTCGGGACGAGATTCATCTTAAGGGGGTTAGTTTGTAACATCCCAAATTTTACATTTAGAATGTTTTGCATTTAGAGCATCTGCATAGCATGACATCATTTCAAAACTTGCATTTGAGTGTTGCATTTTAAACCTCAAAACAAAATCGTGTTTTAAAAAGCTCAAAATCCTGCTATAAGGCGTTTATAAGCTAAAGGATAATTGAATATTTTTTTTGCCTAAAATTACTTAATAATAGTCAAATATGATAGAGTTTTAAATTTCAAGATTTTAGAAATTTGTTTGACTCGATTCCGAGTTATATTTCAAAAGTTATTAGCATTTTAGTTTTGGTAAAAAAAAAAAAAAAAAACTGCGAGCTCGCATGGGCCGGCCCAGGAATGCACAGCCCACATACGCAGCCTCGTACGATCGTACGAATCCGGTACAAATCCCGTTTTTCTTGACCTATGCTCATTCAAACTCGCATATCTCTTCATCGGAGAGTCCAAATTCAATTCCGCTTCTTTCTACTTGTTCCCTACTCCAAGGAGCAACTTTCCACCGACCTACCCACCTATAAACACCCCAGCCCCGGCCGTGAGGTCGTCCCAAACTCGAAACTCCAATTTCAGATCTGTTTTGTGGTATTTTACTCATCACGGTCCGTGAGTTCCTCGGTTGACGTTCAAGCCTTCACGAGAGTTTTAGATCTCGTCGATACCAATCCATCCCAAGAAACCTCACCTCTTTTCATCCACCACAGCCGGAGAATTTCGCGATCTACGCTTTCAGATCTGAAGCGGTAATTACTCAATTACTCTTCAACCGTTTGTCCGTTTTCGCTCAAATTTCTACTGTAGCTGCATCTCATCATTATCTACAATTTTCGTTCTTTGAGTTTTTCGATTTGAGTTACAGATCTGTTTCTATAATTCCGATCTACTTTTACCACCGGAGTAACTCGAAATTTCAAATCTATACTTCGTTCTTAGTCATCCATGAAGTTGTCGTTGATAGTTTTACTTGCTTTTTAGATCTTATTAATGTGTTAGGTTTAGATCTACCTTTTTATGAACCTTATTTCGATAAGATCTTGTAGATAGTTAATTAACCCTATTTAATTTGGTTAAGCTGCTTCTTTGCCTCTTGTTGCATTACAAACTTTTTCATGCATCATAACCATGTTATTAACACCAGAGAACATCATTATTAGTAATTATTGCTAGTTGTGAATTTGGTGCATTAATTTGATCATGGCATAACATGCATACATATTTTTGTATTGTTTTCTATGTTATGTTTGTGTTGTATGTTTATGTGTGGCGTGTTTTGCTTGTATTAGATTGTGAAGAGGAGCAAGTCTACTCTTGTTGCTGTTATTCTTGTTGTGATTGTTCATCCCATTGCCAAGGCAAGTGACACACCATCAAATCTCCCATATTTTACTATGCATTATTAGTGTTTTTGAGTAGCATGCATGATAGGAAATTTTACTAAGTTATTATTATGCTATGCAAAATCCCAAGTAGTGTGTAGCCATCCTTTAGACTTGTTATTTTGGAAACATATACTTAGTTGATGCTTAGCCTTGCTACAAATTTGTTTTACTCAATGTTGTGGAAAAATTCTAAGTATAAACTTCCAATGAAACACCTGGGTGGATATTGGATGTGATTGGATTATGTTGAGTGGCTCCCTAGGGCCATATCAATGGTGTTTATCACCGAAGGAGTACACTTGTGGATGGCCACCCAGGAACAAAGAGATTCCTAAGTCCCTCTAAGTTTAGTAGCTTTCCGTGCAGCCCTTTGACATATGGGCTCTGTCTTGATCAACTAAGTTGTGAGAGTTCAACCCATGCTTGACATGAAGATTTAGCAGAATTATAGGTGGAACGGGTCTTGCTGGTTGGGTTGAATTCTTGCTTCTGAAAGATCTCGTCTCAATTCTCTCCTTTCCATGATGCACTCCGCGTGTATAGGATGTTTGGGCTAATTGAAGACAAAGGGTGAAAGTGCACAACCTCTGCAGAGTTAGAAACTATGATCATAGCCGTGTTCCCGGTAAGGACAACTTCGAGCAGCTGGACAAGGATGGACAGAAGAATCTCAACACCGTTTTGAAGAAGTAAAATTTGGCTAAGGAAATATTAGTTGTGGTGCTCATGGGTGTGTCCCATGGTGCCAATCTTTGAAAGAAAACTCTTTTTCAAAAGTGTTAGGGAAAAACTTGCTTTCTGCAAAATAGCCTAAACTCCACCAAGCCAGATATGCATGTAGTTTAGACTTGCCATTTTATATCCACCATAGTGTCATTTGCCAGTACATTGTTTGTACTGAATCTCCTTCGGGGGCTGCATATTCCAACGTGCATGAAATTCAGAGGATGAAGTTTGATTAAGTGCTTGGACTCGAGTCTACACCCAACATGTAATGCCTGTGGCGCATGATTGAAGATGGAGGCTCATTGCTACCTTTATTTCTGCTGTTTAGAACTCTGAGTTTTGCTAGTCTTTAAGACTATGCACTTTGTAATAAAGCCATACTTGGCTATTCTGGATCCTTTGTAATAATTTTTGATACTTCTGCAAAGATACAATTACATTTTGTTCTGTGGTGCTAGCATTGATCCAGGGACTAGCACTTAACACAGTAGTTCTTACATTATTAAATGTGAGGGCGCTACAGTCAAGTACGCGAAAGGGGGCGCCCGGGAGTGGGCCAGGGGGGCCACACCACCCCCAGGCGCGGCCAGGGGGCGCCGCCTGGTGGTGTGGGCCCCAGGTGGCCCCCTCTGGGTGCCCTTCTGGCTCATTTCCTCCTCGGACCTTCTAAGACTCCTCCGGTATCCCCCCTTCTTCCGATCTTCTGAAATAGGGTATCTCAATGGTGCTTTTTCCATCAGATTTCTGGTTCCGGTGTTTATTCTCCAAAAATTATAAAACTTGCAAAATAAGATAAAATAACATAAGTGATGCATCATAACATGAAATATATCAATGAATAACAGAAAATAACAATATAAAACAGTGATGCAAAATGGACGTATCAACTCCCCCAAGCTTAGACCTCGCTTGTCCCCAAGCAAAACTGAACTCACGAAACATGACCACATGTTTATGGAGTGAGGTGTCGATAAATAAAATACGGACAAGATACATCACATCTAAGAAAGAACAAGTCATTTTAGACAACAACTTCCTCTCATATAATCAAACTTGAAACAAGTAAAGGAACAATAAAGGTGCAAAAAGTAAATCAAAATTGGTAAAGGCAAACTTCGTTCTTGGTCAGGGAACAATTAACAGTGTACTTATCTTTGAGTTAGTCTTTATACTAGAGCTTATATTGCAGAGTTTATCATGCTCAATTATAACGTTCTCTTTACAGACATTGGTAACTTTTAAAGTGGTATTCAAACAGATAAAACTATTTGTATAAACAAGGAAAAATAACGAACATGATTGGGTAAATCAATATATAGATGGATGAATCACAACAACTCAAATGCTTGCTTAAGACAGAAAGAATAGGTTTACTGACTCAACATAAAGGTAAAAGATAGGCCCTTCGCAGAGGGAAGCATGGATCACTCATGTGCTAGAGATTTTATTTTGTGAAACAAAGGTATAAAATGGTTGACACTCCTCCTAGCCTTTCTTACACAAACCATAGCTAACCGAATCCTCGGGTGCCTGCCAACAATCACATACCGTGGAGGAGTGTCTAATTTTGAGAGAGGTGTATGTTTATGTCAACGAATGACAAACAGAAAATACAGTACATCACAAGCCAACTAGACTTCACAAGAGCGGCTCGCATTGAAGGATGCAACTGGTATAGAAGGTCATCCTTGTTTCTCTTTTGTTTACAAAATTATGCTTTGACTGATAAATCAAGGGCGAAAATAGTGAAGAGAATTTGTATTATTATTTGGGGCTGAGAACCCTGCTGCCAGCTCTTCTAGCATTTGGATAAGAGGATGAATCCACTAGTCCAGGGTGTGAAATCCAATCAACAAGTGAGATAAAGATTCTCTATTTGCGTCCTCATGAGCTAAAACAGGGGCACAAAACAGGTGTAATTTTAAAGGTTTAAAGGTAGCATACAAGCAATTTACTTGGAGTGGCGTTGAAATACCACATGTAGGAAGGTATGGTGGACACAAATGGCATGGTTTTGGGGTTCAATGTTTGGATGCACGAGAAGCATTCCCTCTCAGTACAGGTTTTTGGCTACCAAGGTTGGGTAGAAGCATACGAATTGAGGTAAAACAAACAAAAACATATATGATAAAGCCAATCATGCAATCTTCCTTGAAGGTACAAACATTTTTTTTTGAGAATACTAATCTAATGGGATAATGATGTCTATTCACGCTTCTATTCTTGTAGAAAGTGTTGGGCCTCCAAGTGCAGAGGTTTGTAGAACAGCAGCAAGTTTCCCTTAAGTCGATTACCCAAGGTTTATCGAACTCGGGGAGGAAGAGGTCAAAGGTATCCCTCTCAAGCAACCCTGGAATTATGATACAAGAAGTATCTTGTGTCCCCAACACACCTAATAAAATTGTCGGTTGTATAGGTGCACTAGTTCGGCGAAGAGAGAGAGAGTAAAATACAAGTAATAGAGATGACTATAAGTGATAATAGCAATCTGAAATAAAAATGGCAGCAAGCAAACATGTAGCAAAACTGATTGTAAATGGTGTTTCAATGATAACATAATTGAATGCATAAATATCTCTCTTCACTACGCTACTCCGAACCACTCTCCGGTTGAATAACAAACACCAATTCATTGTGTATGGCTGTAACAACACTCCTCAAAGTCGCATTCCCATGTCTAGTTAACCCCACGCTGTCACTATGAGCGCGCTAGAAGATACTAGACAAACAGCACAATTTCATAGGGTCATCCAACACAAGATATAAATATCATGCTAAAACACACGGTGCACACACTGTCACCATTACACCGTGATCAAAGTGTTTACGGAGATCTCATAACAAAACCACTCGAGTAGCATAACAGATGAAGAGTAACATTTACTTGTTCAACTAGATTACAAAGCTCACGATCACATAAAGATCACACCATGGGAGAGAGAGATGAAACACATAGCTATCGGTAGAGCCCTCAGCCCTGGGGGAGAACTACTCCCTCCTCATCATAGGAGACAGCAACAACGATGAACATGGCGGTGGAGTCAATGGAGATGGATCCGGGGGCACTTCCCCGTCCCGGCAGTGTGCCAGAACAGAGATTTCTGTCCCCCGAAACTTGTCAGCAGCGGCGGCGGAGCTATGGAACTTTTCATGGATGAAGGCTGATTGATTTAGGGTTTATGCATCCGGGGTCATATATAGGCGAAAGGGCAATGTCGGGGGGTGACCAGGGGGCCCACACCACCTGGTGGCGTAGCCAGGGGACCAGGGCCACCCTGTGGCCCCCCTCCGGGTCTCTTCGGGACTTCCTTGACCCTCCGGGACTTCTAGGACTTCTGGCTTTTGAATCGTCCAATTCCGAGAATATTTCCAGAACAACTTTTCTGAAACTAAAAACAGCAGAAAACAGGAACTGGCTCTGTGGCATCTTGTCAATAGGTTAGTCCCGGGAAATCGATAAAAATGACATAAAGTGTAAGGAAAACATGTATCATATGGCATGAAAACAACATGGAACATCATAAATTAAGGATGCGTTTATGACGTATCAGCTAACAAGAAAGAAAAATCATGGAATAATATATCTACATGCAACTCCCTGTTTTCTACTTAAGTCTCAACGTATTGTCGCTACTGACCAATGCAAAGTTTGCCAAAACCAACTAGATTAATTTGAAGCTCCAAAATTGATACCAATACTAATAACAAGATCAGCCATATAACAAAAATTGCAAACTAAAATAAAGTAAAGCAAGTAGATGATGAAACTTCTCATTAATATTTCATTACGGCAACTCGAACCAAGGGATACAATGATAACCAACTAAAGAGTGATACTTCCATACTGTAAACCATACTATATGATATTTTCTATACTCATGGTATGACTCTACTAAAAGGTAAAAATGTGAAAGATAAAGGTGTGATACCGCGACACTCCCCCAAGCTTGGAACAAGCCAAGGGGATGCCAATACCAATGAAAGATCAATTCTTCGGTGGTGGTGGTGAATCCTTCTCAATGAGATTATCAATTGATTTCTTCAAATCTTCAATCGCAAACATAAGAATACACATCATATCCGCATTGTGCTCAATACGGTTCGCGTGCTTGTCAGACGGTAAATTCCACCCATCAAGATTACCCCCTACACTTCCTTAGGTCGAGAGCTTTCTTCATCTGCACGGTTAGAACGATCTATATCCCAGTAAGAATGCAAATTTGCCTCGGGTGCCCTCATATATTTATACTCATGAATTAAAGTATGGAAAGATCTCTTAATACTTGAAAGTGGAATCTCTGGGGCTAAGCAGTGATGTAGGGCCTTCCATCCAGTGTTCATCCTCGCCGTTTGCTTGGAAGGTTTTGCAACCACTCCAATGCTTGTGATGGTAGCGCGTGGACGCACTTGTGGTTTTCTTCTACATCTCCTTCAGCTCCACTCTCGATATCCTCCTCCGTCTTCCGGTCTTGAAGATCATCTTCCTTCGGTCCCTTCCCCTTGTTGTTGGTGGTGGAGACCATGGTGCTTCTAAAACTGAAAACAGATCATGGCAGAAACAGCTCGAAATAGAAACACGACGAGAAAATGATATACGGACCTCGGGGCTCCGGGGGGGTTATATAGCAAAAATATGCGTAACGAAAGGAAAGTCCAGGTCGAAAACGAGTCGGAGAGGGACTCCGAGGCTCCCACACCTTAGGGTAGTGCGACCAGGGGTGGGCCCGCGCCCCTAGGTGGTGTGGTGCCTCCGGGCACCTTCTCCAACTCCTCTTCGGCTCGGTATTTTTCATATTTTCCAAAAACCAACAAATTATAACTTGGAAGGTATTCCGCAAACTTTTTCTTAGGAGAATTGTTACCTCTTACAATACAGACTTTACAGATTCTGCAATCTTCCCTCTAATGAACTTCTCCGGAGTCATTACTTGAATAACATGAACATCTTCATCATAAGAATCCCCAGAAATATAATGTTTGAGTCTTTGCCCATTTACCACTTGTGTAGTGTTATCTTTGAGGGAAGCAATTTGGATTTAACCCAAACGATACACTTCTTCAATAATATAAGGTCCTTCCCATCCAGAGAGTAATTTTCCTGCAAAAAATCTAAGACGAGACCGATACAATAGAATTTCCTCACCAACATGAAACTCTCTTTTAAGGATTACTTTATCATTCCATTGTTTAAATTTCTCTTTAAAGAGCTTGGAATTTTCATAAGCTTCACATCTCCATTCATATAGATGATTCAAATAAGGCATTCTTTTCTTACCGGCAAGTTTAAATCTTTATTTAATTCTTTCACTGCCCAATAAGATTTGTGTTCTAATTCTAAAGGCAGGTGACAAGCTTTTCCATAAACCATTTTATAGGGAGACAAGCTTTTCCAATCAACACTTTTAGTAGGTATAGCTTCTACCCACTTAGTAACATAATCAACAACAACAAGAATATGAGTGTAACCATTTGAAGGAGGAAATGGACCCATAAAGTCAAATCCCCAACAATCAAAAGGTTCAATAACAAGAGAATAACTCATAGGCATTTCATTATGTATAGAAATATTACCAACTATTTGACATTCATCACAAGATAGAATAAATTTACGTGCATCTTTAAAGAGAGTAGGTGATACGTCGAAAACGTATCTCCTTTTCCAAACACTTTTCTTATTGTTTTCCTCTAAACTTGTGTGTTTTGAATACAACTAACATGGACTAACGCTGTTTTCAGCAGAATTACTTTGGTGTCTTGTTTTTGTGCAGAAAAATCTACTTTCGGGAAATTGCCCAGAAAAGACCCCATTCGTGTTTTCACTCCGGAAGACCCCGGGAGCCAGAAGGGGGCCAGGAGAAGAGCCACAGGGTGGCCACACCCCCTGGTGCGCCCCCGTTGGCTGCGCCAGCATAGGGTGTGGGCCACCCAGAGCCCCCTGGGACCCCCCCTTTAGACTACAAGTAGCCTCCAACCCTAAAACCTGAGGGGGTTCGCCATATTCCACAGAAACACAACAGAGCGCCGCCGCCATCCCGAACCTCGATTTGGGGATCAGAAGTTTCTGTTTTAGCACCCTGCCGGGACGGGGAAGCGGAGGAGATCATCGCCATCATCATCACCAATGCCTCTCTATCGACCATCCATGTTTCCCCCATCCACGTGTGAGTAATTCCCCGATGTAGGATGAAGGGGATGGTAGGGATTGGATGAGATCGTTCATGTAATAATACCGTGATTGTTAGGGCATAGTGCCTAGTATCTTCTATTAGTGCTATTGACATTGTTGCAACTTGTTATGCTTAATGCTTGCCACTTTGGGCCCGAGTGCCATGATCTCAGATCTGAACATGTAATTGAATCATGATGATAATTATTGTTTCTTGATCATACCTGTAAGTTGTTTACACACATTGTTGTCCGGAACCCGAGGCCCCGAAGTGACAGAAATTGGGAAAACCGGAGGGGATGGCTGTGATGTGAGGATCACGTGTGTTCACAGAGTGTTAATGCTTTGCTCCGGTGTTCTTTTAAAAGGAACACCTTAATTACCAGTAGTTCCCTTGAGGCCCCGCTGAACATGGGCTGGTAGGACAAAAGATGTTGTGCAAGTTCTCATTGCGAGCACGTACGACTATTTACGGAACACATGCCTATGGTTACTTAGTGCTTGGATGCTTTATCTTATTTATCTGCAATGCCCATGTCTTGATTATTATATGAACTATCTTATCCATGCAACGCCCGTTCATCCATCCCTATGCCTACATTATTTCATCCCGATGTTTACTTCAAACACTACTGCTGCTGCTGTTTTCATCTCACTGCCGCTATTATTTCACTACTACTGCTGCTATAAAACTGTTACTACTAATAAACCACTGCGAACAAAAGTACTTTCAGGTGCAGGTGAATTGACAACTCACTTGTTAAGGCTCAAAAATATTCTTTGGCTCCCCTTGTGTCGAATCAATAAATTTGGGTTTTACTTCCCTCAAAGACTGTTGCGATCCCCTATACTTGTGGGTCATCAAGACTATTTTCTGGCGCCGTTGCCGGGGAGCATAGCTTTATTTGCGAGCTCATCGGAAGGTATTATTATATACTGCCATCATTTATCATGGGTAAGACTCGTGATGGAAAGTTTCTTATATTACCATCCACTACAAGAAGAGGTACAACTCTGAACACCTTTGTTGCTCTTGATTCACCGTCTTTTATGAGTAAGCTGCTTACACCACCACATGCTACACATGCTACTTCTGCTGAATCTGAAAATACTTCTGATATCTTTGATGATGCTTCTACTGTGCTTTATGAGAGTGGTTCTCTTTGTCCTTTCTTAGATGCTACTATTGCTAAAGCTAAAAATATTGCAAACACTGAAACTCCTGATAAAAATCCTGTTACTCCCGCTGTTTCACCTGAGCTTATAGAGAATCCTAGTGATGATTTTGATGATTCCTATATTGATCTTAATGATGATCTTATTGATGAAATTTATGCTATGAAGGATAATGATGCTGTTATGAGTCTTATTGAAAGTTGTGTTGTTAAATATAAATTATCTCCTGATGCTAAGTTTGCCACTTCTCCCATTAATATTAGGGATAAGGATTGTGATTTCTCTCTTGATTTATCTTATATCTCTATTGTTGAGAAAGAACCTTTTTGTGGTACTAAAAATGAAAGTGCTATGAAACATATGAATGAGCTCTCCTCTCTGAGTAGTTTGTTCTATGATTATCTTAAGAAACGTAGCTATTTTGTTACTAAAATATTCCCTTTATCATTAAAAGATGAAGCTAAAACTTGGTTTAACAATTTGTATCCTGGATCTATTGATAGTCCTATTGGTTTGGTTAATGTTTTCTTTCAGAAATATTTTCCTTCTAGTTCTCAACATGCTGCTTTACAAAATATATTTAATTTCATGCAATTAGAAGAAGAGAAATTGCATGTATCTTGGGCAAGGTTCTGTTCTTTAGTTAGGTCTACACCTGGGCATAAGCTAGAAAATAATAAACTTCTTGATATATTATATAATGGACTAACTATTGAATCTAGGACATACTTGGATAGTTGTGCTGGTTGTGTTTTCAGGCAAAGAACTCGAGAAGAAGCTGAGGAATTAATGGCTAAAATAAGCCAAAATCATGATGATTGGACTATGGTTGAGCCTGAGCCGACTCCTACTCTAGTATTAACACCAACACCAACACCCAAGAAGAGGGGAATGATTGAATTAAATGATGAAGTGATGAGAGAAGCCAAGAAATATCTTAAAGAGAGGGGGTATTAAATCTGAAGATGTGAAGAATCTTGCACCTATAGAAGAATTATGTAAGCCAATCCCTCACTCATCCACCATTGAGGTACACTCTCTTCAATATTTTGATAGTAGAGATATTCCCTATAACAAACCTCCTGATCAATGTTTAGATGAATTTGATAATTATGTTATCAAGCAAGATAATTTTAATATGAGAGTGCAAAATCACCTTATGGAAAACTCTAGAGCTATTGATAATTTGCATGGTATTATAGAAAGAACCTCTAATGATGTTAAAATGCTTGTTAAACATTTTCAAATGGTTCGAACTCAAATTGATCAACTTGCTAAAGTGCAAAAAGATTTGCTAGTTAATGCTTCTAAAGAAAAACATGCTTATGAAATAAGAACTAGAAGTGGTATTGCTACACAAGATCCTTTATATCCCGAGGGACATCCTAAAAGAATTGAACAAGATTCTCAGCAAACTAATAATAATGGTATTCATACTAAGAAGAAAAAGAAGAAGAAACATAAAACTGCTGTAGAATCCTCTGAACTTGCTAAAGATCCTAATAGTATTTCTATCTCTGATGCTGAAACTGAAAGTGGTAATGAAAAAAATGATGTTTCTGATAAAAAAGAACCTGTAGATGAACCTAAAAGGCAAACGAAAACTGCAAAGTATACTAAGGAAGATTTCATTGCTAATAAACATGGTAATGAGAGAGAACCTTGAGTACAAAAACCAATGCCTTTTCCTAATAAGAAATACAAATCTAAGGAAGAAGAACATTACAACAAGTTTTGTGAATGGATGAAACCTTTGTTCTTGCAAATTCCTTTAACCGATGCTATTAAATTGCCTCCTTATGCAAAATATATGAAAGATATTGTCTCTAACAAAAGGAAGATTCCTAATGAGGAAATTTCCACTATGCTTGCTAACTACTCTTTTAATTGCAAGGTTCGTGAGAAGCTTGGAGATCCTGGTATACCAACTATTCCCTGTTCTATTAAAAATAATTATGTTAGAACTGCTTTGTGTGATTTAGGAGCTGGAGTTAGTGTCATGCCTTTTACTCTCTATAATAGACTCCTCCTAGAAAACCTGATACCAACTGATATATCTTTGCAAATGGATGATAAGTCTACTGCTATTCCTGTGGTTATATGTGAGGATGTTCCTGTTCAAGTTGCTAATAATTGTCTGATATTAACTGACTTTGTTGTGTTGGAAATGCCCGAAGATGATAATATTTCTATTATTCTTGGGAGACCTTTTCTTAATACTGCAGGGGCTGTTATTGATTGCGATAAAGGAAAAGTTACTTTTAATGTTAATGATAAAGAGCACACTGTTTATTTTCCCAAGAAGATTGATAGAAAATATGGTCTAAATTCCATTGAAAATATTGAGACCATCAAGGTTGGAGAATTTTATTGTCCTATTCCAAAGCCACCCAAAGAATATGAAATTATTATGATTGGGACTATGTCTATCAAGGTTGAGGTAACATAAGTATTTAGTGAGAAACAAAGTTTTGTTTCATATAAAATTATTTTGGTAGCAAGACTTGATCACCCTTGTTAACAAAATGATTTTGAATCAAATGGACAATGTTTTTACCTTCTCCACTATGTTTTCACCATGTTTACTTATGTTATCACATTGTTACTTGAGTACAATCATGTTTTCCACCATCCTTATGCATGTTTTCCTAATGTTTTCACTCTGATTACTGAAGTTATGCATATTTTCACCACCCATACTTTTCTTTTCACCACTACCACATTTGTTTTCTTTGGATATTCTTCCATTAGAGTGTCATACAACCATTGTAGTGTTGGTTTTGGTTTTGTTTTCCATGTTTTCACTTTCATTTTCCCGGGTTTTATTAATTATTAAAATTCTGGAAATACCTCAAAAATAAAGATTCTCGAAAAGTTCCAGAAAAATTATAATATTTTCTACGTAAAAAATGAAGCAGAAAGCCACTTGGGAGACCCCAGGGGGACCCACCAGTCAGGCACACCCCAGGGTGGCGGGGCCCCTGGCGCTCCACTTACTCTCTCCACTGCCCAAGTCTTCTCTCTCACCTCCCAAACTGAAAACATTTCCTGGATCCCGTGTTCTTGGCGTTCTTCCTCTGGATTTTCGATCTCCTTCTTCAGCCCATCATTTGTGCTCATTTTTGGTGTGTTTGATCTCCGGTATGTGACTCCTCCGATGATCCAAGTAGATTTTTGTTTAGTGAAGTGTTTCTTGAGTATTTTGCCACAGTAGGTGACATCTTATGCGAGTTTGCATGCTTTATTTGAGTAGAAATAATATAATTTTGATGTATGTTTAGCTCTGATATAAGTCCCTATGGTAGTCTCCACCTTATAGTTGCTTGAAATTAATTTTTGTGATGATTGTTGAAAAAATTCAGAGATGGAGCACAATGCTTATCAATTAAACCAACATGAATTGGAGGTGAATGAGGTCATGCTAGTGCACCGCGAAGAGAGGGTGTTTCCATCAATCTATCCATGTTAGGAATTCATGAGGATTACGGAAATTTCGCAGGATTTTAACACTTTAGTGCGTAATGCAGGCTTGGACCGTTTCATTGAGGATGAGCCTATCCAATATGTGAAACTAACTATGTCTGTGATGCAGGATTTTCGTTTTAAATGGTCTCCAACTAACCCAATGGTCCATTATAAAATTTACAATAAAGCTGTGAGCCTGCCTTTTAGTGTTTTCTGTGCAGCTATTAAGGTACCTGAGTAGGGGTCTTGTTAGAAGATAAGTGGGCAGACCAAAACACTACTGGATTTATATGGAGAGATTTGCCAAGGGAGAAGCTTCACAGGGGAGAGTGGTGAAATTCGTGAAATTCAACTCCCTAGCATTCGATACTTTGCCTACTTTATTTCTAAATGTGTGTTAGCTAGAAAAACTGCCAGCAAGCTATCTATCTATGATTTGGCGTTTATTGCAGCTGCCTTAAGATGTGATAGGTCTTACAATTTGGCGCTTTGATTGCTTACCGTCTCTCACATAACCGTGAGAAGGGCGGAGCTTGTGGAGGTCTTATTGCCTCGCGCTTGCTAGCTTTGCATGGTTTGGAGCCACAACCTCTAGACTTGCAATTTCCTATAAAGAGGCTTAATCTTGTTTCCATGGTTCAACATAAGTTTCTTTCTACCCATGCTCACTTACATAATTTATCTTTTGAACTGACTTTCTCCAAACGATCCGGGGGGAGAGTTGTTAAAACTGTTAGGGAAGTACTTTTGCCTGCACCTCTTTTGTTTAATCTTAATAACATGCAAGGATGTGAGCTTTCTGAGAGTGAGCTGTACACATATCTTGAGCATCACCCCCAGCAAGGGGAGGATGCCGACGAGGGGGACGATGGTGATTTCGTCCAGCCCTACGACTCCACGGGGATTCCATACAAGCACCCCTATTATGACTATGCGCCAACTGCTTCATCTTCTTCTTGGGCGCACGAGTACGACCACGCGAGGGACGACCCACCGCAGTGGGGATATTTCCCGCTCTTTGATTGATCTCCACTTAGGCCAAAATCCTAAGCTTGGGGGGAGGTATACCGACATCACACTCATTTATATATCATGTTCGGTCGGTTCTTTGTATATCCATCTTTTCGTTTCTTTCTCTTCTTTCGCTTCTTTTTGTTTCTTTTGTTTGTTTTTGTTTCTCTTATTTTTCTTTGTTTTCATTGTTTTGTTCTTGTTTTCCAAAACACAAAAATACCAAAAATATTTCTGTTGTTTCTCTTTGTTTGCTTCTTTAGTTTATCTATTTGTTTTGCTTTATCTTTTAGTTGAAGTTTAATATTAAAAAACCCCAAAAATATTTTGTTTGGTTTGTTTGTTTGCTTTCTTTTGTTCTTGTTTCATTTCGAAAACCCAAAAAGATTTTGCTTTGTTTGCTTGTTCTCTTTCTGTTAGTGCTTTAATTGAAAAACCCAAATTTTTTTGTTGTTCTTCTTTGGTTTTGTAAAGTTTGTTGCAGAGTTCAACAGTCATCCATGACTCCATTGGAGCTTGGTTTTCATCATATATTATTCGGGCCACAAGTGAAGAGGAATAATGACGATATACGACAATTCAAGTTGTGGTGGGAGGCTGGTATGAACTCTATTTGCTTTTATTTTTGTACATATATTCATCTATGTGAGCATGCTTAGTTTGTTCGTATAAGATATATGTGACTTAATGGCTGCTTAATAGTTCATGCTCTCTCATGTTTTGTTCCAATTTATTAATGATAAATGACATGTCATATAAATATTTATTCGCATTGTTCTATTCGTAGAAGTGTATGATATTGTGGTAGCCTCCTCTGACTATTTCATTTGAATCGACTTGGCACATGCTCGCGCATGCTAAGACTGAAAACAAAAAGTCAATAAGCCTCGATGATTTATTTTGCCTCAGAGTTCTAGTATCAATTTTATGCCTCAGTTAATTTTACTTTGTCGCAAACATGATTATGATAGTTGTTGCTCTCTTTATTGTCGTTGCCTGTCTATTTGCTAGCCTTCACCTGTACCGAGTATGAGCTCTACTCGTGCATCCAACTCCCAAAAAAACCAAAGTTTGCCAAATGTGTCCATCATACCTACCTATATGTGGTATTTAACCGCCACTCCAAGTAAATTGCTCATGTGCTACCTTTAAAACCCGCTAAAAATTATTCCTGTTTTGTGCCCCTGTTTTAGCTCATGAGGACGTAAATAGATAATCTTTATCTCACTTGTTGATTGGATTTCACACCCTGGACTAGTGGCTTCATACGCTTATCCAAATGATAGAAGAGCTGGCAGCGGGGTGCCCAGCCCTAAATTAATACACATAACATTCTCTTCACTCTTTTTGCCCCTAATTTATCAGTCAAAGCATAATTGTGTAAACAAAAGAGAAAGAGGGATGGCCTTATACCCAGATGCGTCCTTCACATGGGAGACGCTTTTGTGAATCCAGTTGACTTGTGACATACTGTATTGTCTGTTTACCATTCGTTGACATAAGCATACACCTCTCTCAAAATGTTTTCAATACCTCTGTTTAATAAAATAAAAAGTTCTAGCACATGAGTGATCCATGCTTCCCTCTGTGAAGGGCCTTTCTTTTACTTTTATGTCGAGTCTCTGCCATATTCTTTGAGCTCTTTCTTGAGATCACAATGGTCATTCTTAGTGTGATGTGTTTGTCCCAAAGTACAGTTGATTGTGGTATAATTTTGATACTTGTATCTTTGATATCTTTACTTCTAGTCTTCCCTTGAACTTCAGAGGTGTCGTGGCATTTATTTTTGCCCCACACTTAAGGGAAAGAGAGACACCACTTTATGAGATCTTTTTTATGAATATTACAATCTTGCAAATAGTTATGCTTCATGTTGTTTATTGTTAACATGTTATTATCTCTTCATGGTTTGCATAGCTATTAAGTGACAGTATCTTGCATGTATCTTATCATGAGAATAATTAAGTGTTTGATCATATAGTGAGTATGTTTACAACATATGACACAAATTTGTTCGTAAAAGTCTTTTATCGCACTCAGTTGTCACTGAATTGCTTGAGGACAAGCAATAAACTAAGCTTGGGGGGAGTTGATACGTCGAAAACGTATCTCCTTTTCCGAACACTTCTCTTATTGTTTTCCTCTAAACTTGTGTGTTTTGTATACAACTAACACGGACTAACCACTAGTAGAGAAACCCTCTTCTGTGGCGCACCAAATAGCTATTCTGTGGCGCACCCTGGGGCCACAGGGGTGCGCCACAGAACACACGCCACAAAAATAATTTCTGTGGCGCACCCGGCCCGTGCGCCATAGAAATAGTGGATTCTGTGGCGCACCAAGCCCGTGCGCCACAGAAATAGTCGATTCTGTGGCGCATCCCCTAATGGTGCACCACAGAATTAGGTGCGCCACAGAAACATCTGCAATATTTCGAAATCTAAATTTTTTCTGCTGTATACAGTTTGAATATACAGGAATTATACAGGAATTATTCACAACAGTGATATTTGACAACATATAACATATTACTGATATTTTACAAAGTTACTTAATCACAATAGTGATACATAGTGCAAAGTATCGAATTTGTCTCAAAGTGATCACATAGTTAACTCGATCGAGTTGTCAAACACATCATCATCGAACAATAATTGTCACCACATATAGTTACTCGAGTTGTCAAGTTACAAATGCCTAAGCTAAGATGAAATAGACTACAAGCACGGCGGCGATGGTGAGCAAGAACGGTAGCTTGATGGAGGTCTTCATCTTGTTCATCTGTTTCGACTGGTGGTCCCTCCACTTCGCAACCGCCTCGTGTCTAGTCTTGTATCCTTTATAGCAGTTGCCGCTGAACTTGTCGACCTGTGCTCTGCAGTCCTTCCACTCGTCATAGACTCCTGGAACCCGACCCTCGAACACCACGTAGTACGTCATCTATATAGATAGACACAAAGCATATTAGTAAGTATAATGCAAAAAACAACTAAGTCATATATGTTCACAAAAAACAACTAAGGAAACAAAAAATAAACATCATCAAAGATATACAAACATAAAGCTAGCTAGGCCTAAGTTAATTTAGAGCAAACTAATAGTAGCTAGCTAGGAGTTTAGAGCTAACTAATAGTAGCTATAGCTAGGCCTAAGTTTAGAGCAAACTAATAGTAGCTAGCTAGGCCTAAGTTTAGAGCTAAACTAATATAGTAGCTAGGCTTATATAAGTTAAGCAAATTTTGTTAAACAAACTAATAGTAGCTATCTTTTTTCACTTTAAAAAAATATGGTTTTTATATTCACACACCTATTTGCAGGGAAATCTATTATGGCTAGAACATGTTGCCAAGATAAGATACTGCAGTAGCAATACATATGAATTGAAAAACAGAGTGCCTTTGTAATTTTTAACTCTCCAGTTTGGGTCTTGACAAATACTTGATGTGTATTAGATTTTGAGACTTCTTTTTTTGCGAGAAATCTTGACATTCTTGCTGTGAAGCATCTATTAGCTAATTTTCATATGAAACTATTATTGAAACACAAATCCAATACACACACAAAATCATTTTCCTATGAAACTACTAAGTATAAAATTCATAGAAAATTTGGGCATGACCTATGCTATTTTTCCTATGTCTAGGATTGCGAGAAATTCGCTCGGAAGGAAATGAATCAACTTCCTCGCGAAACATTGGCATCTCAAAAAGGAAAAACCTGCACAAAAATCCCAAAACGTCGAAATCTTCCTCTCAAGATCATACACACTTTAATATTCTTCTCAATGCTCCTAATCCAAGCACAGCAATGGTTGAGATCAACGAAACAGAGATTACTATTGTACAGTATGATCTTCTCAATGGTACCTGACAGAACAATGATCAAAATAGAAGTATACCTGACAGAATAATGATCAAGAGGTCGAATAAATTTATATACCTGACAGAACACACAATTACAGAGCTAAAAACAGTAAATTACAAGAAAAGAACAGAAGTAGAGATAACTCAGATATGACTAATTACTCCAATATTTGATCTCTAAAAGCAGAACATTATCAACACCAATAGAACCCCAACACAGGTTGCTCTTATCAAAACGCAAGCCAGTGGCCTGGTTCTGTCAGCTAATTAACCACAGTGAGACCAAGTAATCTTCACAGGGCATCGATTCAATCCTTGCACCCCGCCGCTAAAATTTCACACAGAGAGAGAGGGCAGTGGCGATCTAGAGGGAGAGAGAGGGCAGTGTACCTTCTCCTGCTCCTCGAGGCGAGATGCAGTGGCGATGGCGATCGAGGTGATGAAGACGAAGACCACGGGCGCTCCTCCTCCACGGGCGCTGGTGCACAAGGGCGCTCCTCCACACGGGCGCTGGTTCACAGGTGCTCCTCGATCCACGCCTGCTCCTCCTCCACGGCCTGGTGCTCCTCCACGCCTGGTGCTCCTCCATGGCCGGCTGCTAGCTAGGGTTCGTCGTGCGAGAGAGAACGAGGGATTTTTTCGCTAAGTGTTGGAGGGATTGGGGACGAGGGAGCGGGGCCACATGTCATTGGCTGTAAGAGAATTCTGTGGCGCATCCAGGGAGAGATGCGCCATAGAATTGTGCGAATTCTGTGGCGCACCGTGCACCTTGGTGCGCCACAGAAATATGTGGGCGTGCTGTGTGGGCAGATTGGCGGGGCCACATGTCATTGACAAGGAAAGAGATTCTATGGCGCATCACTGTGGAGATGCGCCACAGAATTGGTGGATAGATATAATAAAAAATTCGAACCGTTGTACTGTGACAAATGTGTGTTACTAGTCTAGTGGTTTGCTATGAGTGAATGATTAACACCCAGGTTCGAATCTTGATATTGCCCCACTTTTTTTAATATTTTATTTAATTATAATTAAAGAAAGAAAACAGTAAATTACAATTAAAAAATAAAACACACATTTAATATTAGAATATATTTTAATATAACGTCTCTTCGCAATCTTTTATGACACACACATATGGTTGTCTAACATACACATGAGCATATATACATAATAAAGTCTTTTTCGTCTCGGTTCCGATCTAGCTTAATTAGCGTCTCTTGCCCTTTTTGTTGGCGACTGAATACTTTATGCCGGCCACCTTGAGATTTCTTCGCGTGAACGGACAACCATGGGTAGGTAGGGATGTCTTCCTTCTTACTTTACCAGTAGTAGGCATGTCGAAGTGCTTGTCGAACTCCTCCTCGATCTTCGGATCACCGTTCTTGTCCAAGTCTTCCTCGTTGGCGTCTCCTTCCATTCCGATGATGCTCCTCTTGCCCCTCCTCACGACAACACGGCTAGGCCTTGACGGGTCGGTGATGAAGAAGCATTGGTCAACTTGGCTAGCGAGTACCCATGGCTCATTTTTCGCGGATGCGTTCTTCGATTTGGCATCGGGTATAACCATTGTGGTGAAATACCGTCCTTCTTTCTTCACATTCTTGGCCCATCTCACACGGAACATTGGCACCACCGTCTCTCCGCAGTAGTTGAGCTCCCATATCTCCTCGATCTTTCCAAAGTATCTTTCTTCCACATTAGTCTCGGCATCGCCATATGATAGCATAGTTACTCCTGAGTTTTGATTTTCGCTACTCATGTCCTTGTCCTCGGTGGAGAATCTGTAACCGGAGATGTCGTACCCCTGATAGGTCCTTACGTTCTGCCCGGGGCCCTGTGATAAGATGTATATGAGTTTTTCATCTTCCGTAGAAGGCATTTTTCTCCGTGCTTCAATCAGTTGACTTTGCTTGAACCAACGCGTGAAGCCGGAGTTGTGCTCTTTGGTTACGTCTCCCATCTTCCTCGGCCCGCCCATTTCAATATAATTTTGATTGATTAAGCTTTTGTGCTCTTCCACGAAAGGCTCGATCAACTTTAAGTGTTGTAGCGCGACCCGGTGAGCCCTATCAAAGTCGTCGCGTCGTTTTTGAATGCCGACATGGACGTCGCGGTAGCCCTCGCGGTGACCGACTCCGTTGAGTCTGCCAAGGTGCGTCCTGGTGGACAAACCGACATCCTGATCGTCTTCGGTGCTTAGGTAATTGTCGCAGAAAGAGATGCACTCGTTGGTTAGAAATCCTTTGGCCATGCTTGCGTCTGGACGGGCCCTATTGCGAACGTATCCTTTCAGGACACCATTCTGCCTTTCCATCGGCATCATGTAGTGCAGAAACGTCGGGCCGAGATGCCTGATGTCATCAACGACATGGAGAAGGAGATGTACACATATATCACAGAATGCCGACGGGAAGTAAATCTCGAGCTCGCATAGTATCACCACGATCTCATCCTGTAGCATCTTGAGCTGCCTCACGCCGATCGATTTCCGGGTGATAACGTCGAAAAAGTTGCAAAGGCCAAACAACGTATCACGGACATGCTCGTCCATTATCCCTCGGATCGCAACAGGAAGTATCTGCGTCATGAGCACATGACAATCGTGAGACTTCATCCCGGTGAACCTCTTCTTCGCTAAGTCCAGATATCTGCTTATACTCCCTGAGTATCCGTGAGGAACTTTGACTTCTACGAGGCACCTGAAAAACTGCTCAAGCTCCGGCGGACTCAATGTGAAGCAGGCAGCGGGAAGCACAACGGCGTTCTTCTTAGCCTTTTTGCGGGGAGGACGTTGAGTCCCTTCTGTCTTATCCTCATCGTCATCATCATCATCACTATCGGCGGGGACCTGTAGATTTTTGCTAATGCCAAAATGTTTTAGATCGTATCTTGCTTTCGGCCCATCCTTGGACTTCTCCGAATTGCAAATAGTGCCAAGCAGACTCTCCGTAACGTTCTTCGTAATGTGCATCACATCAAGGCTATGAGGCGCGTGGAGGACCGGCCAGTACTCCAAGTCGTGGAAAACAGACCTCGCTTTCCATACACCCAGCAGCGGCTCTGGCTTGGGTCGTTTCTTTCCCGGCGAAGGGCACTCGTCCCAATTTTTCAGAAGCTCGTCGATTTCTTCGCCGCTCCTAGTGCGCGGGGCTCCATCGGGCTCGTCTTTACCATTGAACAACTCACCGCGTTTTCTCCACGGGTGATCCAGGCGAAGCCACCTTCGAGCCCCTGGGTACACGGTTTTCGAAGACCCAGGATCCCTTGGTAGCTGGAGATGCGGGGTCCCGTCCATGCACTTCACGCAGCCGCAGAATCCGTGGCCGACCTGGGCAGATACATACGCGTAACCAGGATAGTCTGTGACCGTCGTCAGCAACGCGACTCTCATATGGAAATAATCTCTAGTGTACGCGTCCCACGTACGGGGTGGCGTCTTCCACAACGTGTCTAACTCGTCTTTCAGCAGCCCGAGATACAAATGCATGTCGACACCTGGTTGTTTTGCCCCTTGGATGAGAATACTCAAGTGTATGTACTTTTGCTTGGTGCACAGCCACGGGGGTAGGTTGTAACGCCATACAAACACGGGCCAGCTGCTATGTGTGCTACTCTGGTTGCCGAACGGATTGAGTCCATCGGTGCTCATACCCAGCCTGACGTTCCTCGCGTCGCCCCCAAACTCGGGAAAGCTATGTCCAATGCTTCCCACTGGGCAGCGTCTACAGGATGTGTCATGATATAGCCCTTCTCCGGATCTTCTTCCGGCTTCTCCCTTTTTGCGTGCCATTGCATGAGCTTTGCTTCCTTAGGGTCCACGTAGTACCGTTGAAGACGGGGAGTGATAGGAAAGTACCATACCACTTTTCGAGGAATTTTCTTGTTGTTGGTTCCACACTTGTATCGTCCGTGGCCGCACTTCGGACATGTGATTGTGTCCTTGTACTCCCCCCGATAAATTACACAATCATTGATGCAGGCGTGAAATTTTTCGTGAGGTAGGTCAAGAGGGCACACGACTTTCTTAGCCTCGTTGATACTGCTTGGCAATGTGTTCCCCTCGGGAAGGCGATCGTGCCAGAATTTCAAGTTCTTGTTGAAGCTCGAGTCGGTCCATTTGTTTTGCGTCTTCATCTTCAGAGCAGTAAGCGATGCAACCGCGTATCCTCGGGGCGGCACCCAGGAAACAACGGAGTCACCCCGTCTATCTCCATTTGCGCCAGTTTGGCTTTCTCCCTAGCTGCAGCTATGTCGTTGCTCGTCTCCTTAAGCAGCAGATCCTGAACATGAGAGTCCCGCAAGGCCGAAATTAGCGGGGTCTCCGTGTTCTCGCCTTCATCGTCATGTCGATCTTCTCTGCCGACATATCCTTCTTCATGATGATCTTGTTCGTCGTCATATCCTCGCTCGCCCTCCTCTTCGTGCACAACTTTTGCTGCCGGCGGTGCCACGTGGTTGCGGTCGTCAAAGAAACCGCGTCTGAGAAGGTGCTCCTCCAATTGTCCGGAATCAGGGTCAATCCAGCGCACGAGTTTGCATGATCGACACGGGCATCTTATCTGCCGCCTGTTGCACCGAATCATGTCCGCCTTCGCGTCATTTTTGTATCTAGCGATTCGAGCAGAGCTCATTTCTAGTACCATGGTTGCCTGCACAGACACATAGAGAGCAGAAAATTAGAACCACAACATGCATGCATAGTCGCCGGAAAAATTCGGCATGACCTCTCCTATAAGTAGGACATATGGGGTGCAAAAGTTTGCCGAAATGGAAGTGAATCAACATTTCGGCAAACATCCATGCACCATGCCGCGCCCGCACGCGCGACAATCGATCGGTCCACCTGCACATGCATGACAAACACCCATACACATCGATCGATGGCCACACGAGACATATGCACCTCCAACTATACTCACCTAGTAGATTCGATACCGACACGTGAAAAGAGCGAGGAGAGGGAGGGACCGGAGTATAGATGCAAGTAATTAGGCCCCCCCAACAACAAGAAACTTCACCAACAATTATACATCGAATAAATAGGTTCACCTACCTAAAAAGGAGAACTAAATGTGTAAAAATGGAGTGGAGAGAAGGGGGGGGGGGGCGAGTGAGCAACATCCACTTGGAATGAAGTGAGTGGGGGGGGGGGGAGAGAGGGGCCATCTTTATGTGCACAGTGCGCACAATTCTGTGGCGCACCAGTATGGTATTCTGTGGCGCACTGTGCTAGTGCGCCACAGAAACAACATATTCTGTGGCGCATTGCGTAGGATGCGCCACAGAACATGGTGTTTCTGTGGCGCACCAGCACAGTGCGCCACAGAAGTTGCCCTTTCTGTGGCGCACGGGTTAGGATGCGCCATAAAACTATGGCCTCTGACACCCAGCCCAATGATTGGGGTGGGCCCCGCACACTTTCTGTGGCGCACATCTAACACATGCGCCACAAAAATGGGCATTTCTGTGGCGCACCCGTGGCCGTGCGCCACAAAATAATATTTCTGTGGCGCACCAGTTCATGATGCGCCACAGAATCCATTCCATAGAATGGCATTTCCCTACTAGTGAACTATGTTTTCAGCAGAATTACTTTGGTGTCTTGTTTTGTGCAGAAAAATCAACTTTCGAGAAATTGCTGAGAAAAGACCCCATTGGTGTTTTCACTCCGGAATACCCCGGGAGCCAGAAGGGGGCCAGGAGAAAAGCCACACGGTGGCCACACCCCCTGGCGCCCCCCTTGTCCGCGCCAGCATAGGGTGTGGGCCACCCAGAGCCCCCTGGGACTCCCCTTTCGACTACAAGTAGCCTCCAACCCTAAAACCCGAGGGGGTTTGTCATATTCCACAGAAACACAACATAGCACCGCCGCCATCCTGAACCTCGATTTGGGGATCAGAAGTTCCTGTTCTGGCACCCTGTCGGGACGGGGAAGTCGAGGAGATCATCACCATCGTCATCACCAACGCCTCTCCATGGACCATCCATGTTTCCCCCATCCGTGTGTGAGTAAATCCCCGCTGTAGGCTGAAGGGGATGGTAGGGATTGGATGAGATCGTTCATGTAATAATGTCGTGATGGGGGCAGCGACAGCCACGAGCACCGCATCAATCGGTTCCTCGTCCATTTCCTCTAGAGCTAAGATAAAGAAATGCAACCATGAGACCGAGAAGAAGCCGGAAAGCATCTAGAGGCATACAGTGTTGGTCACTATCACCTTCTCATCCTCAGACCAGTCCTGGATTGAGGTGGAGACTCGGGACTTACCGTCTTGGCCTGGAGGAGGGACTAGCGGGACGTAGAGTGTGTCCTGGACATCATACTGCTCTTCATCGTCCTCCGTTCTGTCCGGCTGCCAGTTCTGCTCAAAGATCGCCCTGTCTTCTGTCTTCTGGCGAGGAATAGTCTAAAGATGCAAACACAAAGCATAAGGGACAGAGTATACTCAGAGGATCCGGGTTGAGACTCTACTCGGTGTAGCATGCAAACACAAAGCATAAAAAAGCTAAGTCCTATAGGAGGAACCGGGTTGAGACTCTACTCGGTCTAGCATGCAAACACAAAGCATACAAAGCTAAGTCCTATAGGAGGAACCGGGTTGAGACTCTACTCGGTACACCATGCAAACACAAAGCTTACATAACTAAATACTATCAGGAGAAGCCGGGTTGAGACCCTATTCGGTGCCGCGTGCAAACACAAAGCATAAAGGGCTGAGTATACTCAAGAGAAACCAAGATAAGTTCTACTCGGTGAAGCATGAGAAATAGGAAGCAAGATCAACTAAGTGCATACAGAAGGAAGCTTACTTTGGGGGCTGGCGTATCTCGGCTGTATGGTGCGAAGCCATAATAACAGGTGTCCGAGAGGGTGACTTTGAGGATGGAGCGAGCCCAGATAGCCACTTCTTTGCTGAGCTCGAACGTGGTGGTGCGGGTGCAGTCGCGGGGCCCACCCATGAAGCACATCTTGTGTGCTCGGAGTTGGAGAGGGAGAACCCGGCGGGTCACCCAGGCAGCGATCAGGTCATCCCGTCGGAGTCCCATCTCGATCAACTTCTTCAATCTGTCGTCAGCGTGGTTCGCATCCGACAGGGTCTTCTTGGGGGTGGTACCCCCAGTTCCTCATAGCAGTTGGAGGAACATTCTCGAAGGCAGGCAACTTGATGAGATCGACCGGCTGCTCGCCTGCCTCCGGAATGGGGTTCCTCACATATAGAAACCCCCTTTGCCATTTCCGGCAGGTATCCAGTCCTAGAACCCGGGGCTAGGTGCAGGGAGTCCGGAAGACGATCATGGCCGTCCCGGTTTGAGTCATCACCTTGGGCGCATTCGGGTTGGTTTTTTTGGGGAGAACTTGCTGGCGGAAAAGGAAATACTTGGCCCAGATGTCTACCGTGGGGTAGACACCGAGATAAGCTTCGCAACAAGTGACGAAGATGGACATCATGGCTATGGCATTAGCCGGACGGTGGTGCGGTTGGAGGCCAAAGTGGCGGAGAAAATCTTGCATTAACTTGGAGATTGGAAGGCCGAAGCCGCGTTTGAAATGGCTGAGAAAGACGACATACTCACCGGGCTGGGGCTGTGGCTCCAGCTCGTTGCCGGGTGCCCTGCAGATGACGCCCGGCGGTACCCGACGAGTGTTGACGAGCCACTGGATGTCCCTCGTGGTGACATCGAACCCCTCCCAGTTGGCGCATGTTGAACCAGGGCCCTCCAGATTCAGATCCGCGACGGGATCGAGCGCCATTGGAGCATCCTCGGCGAGGAAGATCTTGAAGAAGGAGGCGGAGAGGAAGCGGCACAGGAGTACGGCAACGGCGGCGCGAGATCGAGGATGGCCGCGCGCTGCAGTGTGGACCTTGAGGCTAGGGGGCACTCCGGTGAGCGGTGGTGCGCAAATATGGACCTGTCTTCTCTCTGCGCGCGGTGGCGTGCGACGGCGTGCGGCGGATTCGCAGCAGGGCAATACGCTCTATGTGGATTTGGCGAGAGGAAGGAGAAAGGAACGGAGCAAATGACAAGGAAGTCGAGACAACGGGCGGCGCGAGGTACTTATACCCCCAAAGCGCAGTTATTGCTCGGGATTAACTGTGAAGGAGATAGTGCGACGTGGGGAGTTACCACGCTCGTTATAAATGCACGGAGCGATTAACTCGCGCGTAACGGGCCAGTCAATCCCACGTCTCGCGACGTGCACACTCAAGAGCCCTGTGTGAAGCGACGCAACGGCGCGTGGGCCCGGTGTGCTGTGAAAGGCGCAGGTGGAGCGCGTATGGTGCAACCGCATCGTACCCGAGGCGACGCGGTCTATGTGCTTAGGCCACGTGTTGAGCCTTACATGCGAAGTAGCGAAAGGTTCTGGTTTGAGCGGCAAAGGTTTGGAAAATTGGCTAAGTGCTGGGATCTCGGTAAAATCCAAAGCAGCTTGGCCTAACCGGTTGAAAGAAGAAAACTCCATAGGCGATAAGGAATTAAATCCGAGTTCAGATGATGCTTGACCAAGTTGAGGTGCAACTCGGCTGGGTTCTTGGAGGAAATTTGGTTAAAGCTGGCACGACCCAGCGTCCGAGTTCACGGGACCCTACCAGCTTCGGGGACTAATGTCTGGGGGCAACCCCCGAGTAGGGGTAAGATAGGTGAGAAATGGAGTTCAAGGTACTGTTTACCGAGTTCGGCCATACCGAGTTGGTACGTGCCGGATAGGATGGTACCCGGTTGGGGCTATCCGGCAGGAAGAGCAAGAGACCAAGGGAAGATTCAAGTATCTATCTGGGCCAGCCGAGTAGCACTTGGGTGATACGGATAGGGAAGGAGCTGTTCTACTTGGAGGCAAAGTCAATGGAGCCGTTGAGGTGAATCCCGCGTATCCAGGAGCCGTACTGGTGTGCGGTTCAACTTACTAGGTATGTGGTAATGCGTATCTAGACGTGGGTACAGTGCGGTATGGGCAATGTCATGTCTTGTCTCTGACAAGGGGGACAGGACATGTCAGCGACCAACCGCGGAGACTTTCAGCGACTCTGTCAGCGAAGACACGGAGGTGTGCGCTGCTGCACAGTGTGGAGTCACCTAGGCAGTACTTTTACCTGTAAAATAGTGTGTGGCCACCAGTATATAAGGTGGCCTCCCCCTCCTGGGTGAGGGTCGCTTCATCGCATACTTGGTGGATTGTTTCGAGAGGCAGCACTAGTCACGAGAAAGAAAGGAATAGAGAGAGAGAGGTTCTTCTTCCTCTAGCTCATCGAGCTTGAGGAACCCTTGTACTCGGCACATACTTATACAGAGAGAGAGAGGCAGGAGTAGGGGTGTTACCTCCACACGAGGGCCCTGAACCTGGGTAGATTGTGTTGTTTGCAGTGTTCAGAGCGCGCCAGTTTGGCGTGTGATCCCTCCCCGGATACCTACAACATCCATCGGCCCCAATCTTTAGCCATCCTATGGTATCTGTCTTATTCACTCCACGACAGGGCCCGAGTGCCATGATCTCATATCTGAACATGTTATTGAATCACGATGATAATTATTGTTTCTTGATCATACCTGCAAGTTGTTTACACACATTGTTGTCCAGAACCCGAGGCCCCAAAGTGACAGAAATTGGGACAACCGGAGGGATGGCTGTGATGTGAGGATCACATGTGTTCACGAAGTGTTAATTCTTTGCTCCGGTGTTCTATAACAGGAACAACTTAATTACCAGTAGTTCCTCTGTGGCCCCACTGAAAACGGGCTGGTAGGACAAAAGATGTTGTGCAAGTTCTCATTGCGAGCACGTACGACTATTTACGGAACACATGCCTATGGTTACTTAGTGCTTGGATGCTTTATCTTATTTATCTGCAATGCCCATGTCTTGATTATTATATGAACTATCTTATCCATGCAACGCCCGTTCATCCATCCCTATGCCTACAGTATTTCATCCCGTTGTTTACTTCAAACACTACTGCTGCAGCTGTTTTCATCTCACTGCTGCTATTATTTCACTACTGTTGTTGCTATAAATCTGTTACTACTGATAAACTACTGCGAACAAAAGTACTTTCAGGTGCAGGTGAATTGACAACTCACTTGTTAAGGCTCACAAATATTATTTGGCTCCCCTTGTGTAGAATCAATAAATTTGGGTTTTACTTCCCTCGAAGACTGTTGTGATCCCCTATACTTGTGGGTCATCAGTAGGCCAATAGAAACCTGATTGTAGAACCTTCTGTGCGGTTCTATCTCCAGCGTAATGTCCTCCATAAGCACTACCATGGCACTTCTTCAATATTTCACGTTGTTTATGATCGGGAACACATCTTCCCATAGTACCATCTACTCCTTCTTTATATAAATGTGGGTCATCCCAAAAATAATGCATCAAATCCTAGAAGAATTTTTTTCTTCGTTGAGTTGTAAATTTTGGAGGCAAATACTTTGAAACAATAAAGTTAGCTTAATTAGCATACCATGGAGTATCTTGGGATTTTACCTTTATTCCAGCCAATTGTTCATTTGGAAAACTATCATTAACAGGAATAGGGTCAAAAGTAATGTTTTCCAATCTACACAAGTTATCAGTAACATGATTTTCAGCACCTTTCCTATCCACAATATGCAAATCAAACTCTTGTAAAAGCAACAACCATCTAATAAGCCTAGGCTTAGCATCTTTCTTTTCCATAAGGTATCTAATAGCAGCATGATCAGTATGAATAGTAACCTTTGAGTCAACAATATAAGGTCTAAGTTTATCACATGCAAAAACTACAGCTAAGAACGCTTTTCAGTAGTAGCATAATTCTTTTGAGCAGCATCAAGAGTCTTACTAGCATAATGAATAACATTCAACTTCTTATCTACTCTTTGTCCAAGAACAACGCCTACATTAAAATCACTAGCATCACACATAATTTCAAAAGGTAAATTCCAATCAGGTGGTTGAACAATAGGAGCTGTAGTTAAAGCCTTCTTTAAAGTTTCAAAAGCTTCCTTGCAATCATCATCAAAAACAAACGGTACATCTTTTTGAAGAAGATTAGTAAGAGGCTTTGATATTTTAGAGAAATCTTTAATAAACCGCCTATAAAAACCAGCATGACCAAGAACACTACGAATACCTTTAACATCCCTAAGACAGGGCATTTTCTCTATTGCTTCCACTTTAGCTCTGTCAACTTCAATACCTCTTTCAGAAATTTTATGTGCCAGAACAATTCCTTCATTCACCATAAAGTGGAATTTCTCCCAGTTAAGAACAAGATTAGTTTCCTCACATCTCTGCAAAACTTTATCAAGGCTGTGCAAACAATTATCAAAAGAAGTACCATAGACGGATAAATCATCCACGAATACTTCCCCAATCTCTTCACAAAAACCACAAGAAATAGCAGACATGGATCTTTGAAAAGTAGTAGGAGCATTACACAAACCAAAAGGCATACGTCTATAAGCATAAGTACCATAAGGAAAAGTAAAGGTTGTTTTCTCTTGATCTTTTTCCCTAACAGCAATCTGTGAAAACCCAGAATAACCATCAAGAAAGCAAAAGTGAGTTTTCTTAGATAACCTCTCTAGCATTTGATCAATAAAGGGTAAATGATAATGATCTTTCTTAGTAAATTTATTAACCTTTCTAAAATCAATGCACGTTCTATAACCAACTACTACTCTTTGTGGAATGAGCTAATTGTTTTCATTAGGCACAACAGTCATTCCTCCCTTCTTAGGAACACAATGCACATGGCTCACCCATCTACTATCAGCAATAGGAAAAATAATACCAGCATCAAGGAGTTTTAATACCTCATTTCTTACCACTTTGTTCATCTTAGGAATTAAATGGAGTTGATGTTCAACAATGAGCTTTTCATCAGGTTCAATATTAATAGCATGCTGACATATAGTAGGAGAAACCCCCTTCAAATCATCAAGAGTATATCCAATAGCTCCACGGTGTTTCTTCAGAATTCCCAATAACATTTCCTCTTCTTCACCTGAAAGTTTAGCACTAATAATAATAGGATATATTTTCTTATCATCAATATAAGCATATACGATCATCGGGCAAAGTTTTTAAATAAAAAACATGATCTTCCTTGGGTGGTAATGTGGTACCCAAGTCTTCCACATGTAAATTATGTTTCAGTATCACCGGTTGACGAAGAAGAATATTGTCAATCTCATTTCTCTCTTCCATAAAGACCTCACTCTCATGGTCCTCCATATATTGCTGCAAAGCATTGTTAGAAGCAAGATCAATAGAAGCAAGTTGTTCAACTTTAAGATTCTCATCAGGCAATTTAGATTCATAAGGTGCTCTAGAAAATTTGGAGAAATTGAACTCATAAGATTTTCCATCAAATTTAGTCAATATCTTCTCCCTCTTACAATCTATAATAGCACAAGTGTTCAAGAAAGGTCTACAAAAAATATTAGGACAAGCTTTACTAGCAGCCTTACCAAGTACTAGAAAATCAGTGGGATATTTAGTCTTACCACATAAAACTTCCACATCTCTAACAATACCAATCGGAAAGACAGTTTCTCTATTATCCAGCTGAATAACCACATCAATATCTTCAAGCTCACAAGAACCAATTTCATGCATAATTTCTCTATAAAGCTCATAAGGTATAGCACTCGACTTGCACCAGTGTCACAGAAACCATAATAGAAATGATCACCAATATTAATAGAAAGCACATGAACACTAGTTTTCTTAGGTCTATGAGGATGGGAATAAATATTAGAGGCATCCCCACAGAAGAAAATGTGTTCATCCTCTACATTTCCACAAACAAGATCTTTTACTATTGCTACAACAGGATCAACAGTTATTTGTTCATCAGGTTCAATAGATTTCTTATTAATCTATTGACCACATAGCCACAATAGAGTGTTCTTTCACCTTAGAAGGAAAAGGCATTTTTCAACATAAGGCTCAGGAACAACATGATTAATAGCATGAACTTCTATATTACTAGCAGGAACAATATCTTTATAAGGTGCATGATATTTGTGATGATCCTTTTTAGGAATATCAAGATAGGAGGCAAAAGCTTTAAGACAGTTTGCAAAGATTTGAGAATCAAGACCACAAAAAACACTAACATTATATAAATCATGGGTTCCCATAAAAGATTTAATGCATTCATAATCATGATTTATACCTGACTTTCTACCTTTGTCGTTCTCCCATCCTTTAGTCTTCTCTTGAATACGGTCAAGAAGATCCCATTTAGCTTCTTCCTTCATAGGTGTGAATGATCCAGAACAAGAAGCATCCAATAAATACTTATCATGAAGAGAAAGCCTTGCGTAAAAATTATTGATAACAATATTACTCAGGTGTTCATGAATGGGACATTTGAGTATTAATAACTTCATTCTCCCCCACGCTTGGGCAATACTCTCTCCATCATGAGGCCAGAAATTATATATTTGATTCCAGACTTTATGAATCTCACTAGGAGGGTAGAATTTAGAATAAAAGAGAGGAACAATTTCCTCCCATCCAATGGACTCACCATTTTTCAGTAATTCGAACCATTCAGCGGATCTTCCTTTCAGCGATAAAGAAAATAATGTCCTTTTAACTTGATCCATTGTAGTACCTACACACCTGAATAACTCGCATAATTCATGTATAAAGAGCAAATGATCACTGAGATGGACAGTTCCATCACCATAATAGAAATTATCCATAACACGTCCAACAATTTTCATAGGTATTTTATAAGGATCTAATTCAGAATATAACGAGTCACCTACTACCCTAGCAGTAACGGTAGAAGTACCCCTAAACAGAGAACCAAATGTATTCTCCATAAGGAAATAAAATAGCAGACAGAAATAAAAACAACACTCACAGTAAAAGTTTCGCTTACCAATTCCACTTACCAATAGCGCTTCACTCCCCGGCAATGGCGCCAGAAAATAGTCTTGATGACCCACAAGTATATGGGGTGTATCGTAGTACTTTCGATAAATAAGAGTGTCAAACCCAACGAAGAGCAGAAGGTGTTGACAAGCAGGTTGGATAGAGGATTCAATGTAAACACTAGCAAACGTGTTTTTGGAGGTTTTTGATATAGCAGATAAATAAAGCGCGAGTAAATAAAGTGCAGTAAAGAATATTGCAGCGAGTGGCCCAATCCTTTTTAGAGAAAAGGACAAGCCGGTTGTTCTACTTATGACTACCAAACGTTCTCGAGGACACATGGGAATTCGTCATGTGCTTTCACTTCATTAAAGTTGATTACTATCAATTTATTCGTGAAGTGTTGTGTGGGTGAACCTATGCTAATTCACCGCCCAACTAGGACTAATACATACTTGTGACTATACCCCTCGTAAGCATCCGAAAATACAAGAAAGTAATTAAGATAAATCTAACCACAACTTAAAACTCCGGGATTCTACGCTCCCTCGTGCATTGGTTTCCTAACGGGGGGTTTAAGTTTCTGTCACTCCGGCAACCCCACAATTAGTAGCCAAACACACAATGCATCCTACTAGTCCCATAAAGGCGAAGTATCATGTAGTTGACGTTCACATGACACCACTAGAAGAATAGCACCACAACTTAAATACCGAACCACGAGATATTACTTCAACATAACTTCACTACTAACATCATGACTTCTCCCATGTCCTCAAGAACTAAACAAACTAGTCACAAGGCATCATATGGATCATAATCGTAGGTGATATAATGGATAATAACAATCTGGTCATGAAGTGCAAACATCGATAAATCTCACAAGCATCAACTACTAACAAGTAATCCACACCAGTAGAGAGATCTAATGTAAAACAACGATAGAGGCCCCTAATTGTTACAACATGGTGAAGGTGGATGATGAGGGTGATGGTGTTGGTGGTGGTGATGATGACGATGACGATCTTGATGATGCCCGAAGCGATGATGGTGATAATGGCGATGATTTACCCTCTCCGGAGAGCTTTTCTCTCTCTGGTGTTTTCCACCCCGAGGCAGTGGCGGAATAATTCTTTGATGATGTTCTGGGGCTTAGGGTTCCCTGGGGGTCAAGTACACGAAAGGGAGCGCCCGGGAGTGGGCCAGGGAGGCCACACCACCCCCAGGCGTGGCCAAGGGGGGCTGCCTAGTGGTGTGGGCCCCAGGTGGCCCCCTCCGGTTTCCCTTCTTGCTCACTTCCTCCTCGGACCTTCTAAGACTCCTGCGGTATCCCCCCTGTTTTTTTCGATCTTCTTAAATAGGGTATCTCGATGATGGTTTTTCCATCAGATTTCTGGTTCCGGTGTTTATTCTCCAAAAATTATAAAAAATGCAAAATAAGATAAAATAACATAATTGATGCGTCATAACATGAAATATATCGATGAATAACAGAAAATAAGAATATAAAACAGTGATGAAAAATGGACGTATCAAGGGGTAACACGTGAGACCCTCAGTCTGCTGGATCATGGTGTTGGATACGGGGAGTCGGCTACATCCCATCTCGAGAGTAATTTTCCTACAAAAAATCTGAGACGAGACCTATACAATAGAACTTTCTCACCAACATGGAACTCTCTCTTAAGAATTCTCCTATCATGCTATTTTTTAACTTTCTCTTTAAAGAGTCTAGCATTTTCATAAGCTTCACTTCTCCATTTTTCCAAAGAACTCAAGTCAAACAACCTTTTCTTACCAGCAAGTTTAGAATCTCTATTAAGTTCTTTCACTGCCAAATAATCCTTGTTTTCTAATTATAAAGGCAATTGAAAAGCTTTTACATAAACCATTTGTAAGGATACATACCCATATGATTTTTATAAGCAGTTCTATAAGTCCATAAAGCATCATTTAGCTTACTAGCCCATTTTTTCCTAGATTTATTAACAGTCTTTTGCAAGATAGATTTAATTTCTCTATTTGGTAATTCTACTTGGCCACTTGTTTGGGTATGATAATCTGAGGCAATTCTATGATTAACAACATATTTAGCAAGGTTTTTTCTAAAACCACCATGAATGAAGTGAGAACCTCCATCAGCCATAAGATATCTAGGCACACCAAACTTAGGAAAAAATAACATCTTTAAGCATTTTTAATGAGGTTTCACCATCATAACTCTTTGTAGGTATAGCCTCTACCCACTTAGTAACATACTCAACAGAAAGAAGTATATGAGTATAACCTTTCGTAGGAGGAAAACCGACCCATAAAGTCAAATCCCCAACAGTCAAATGGTTCAATAACAAGAGAATAATTCATAGGCATTTCATTGCGTCTAGAAATATTACCAACTCTTTGACATTCATCACAAGATAAAATAAATTTTCTTGCATCTATAAAAAGAGTAGGCCAATAGAAACCTGATTGTAGAACCTTTTGTGCAGTTCTATCTCCAGCGTGATGTCCTCCATAAGCACTACTATGACATTTTCTCAATATCCCTCGTTTTTCATGTTCTGGAACACATCTTCGCATAATACCATCTACTTGTTTTTTATATAAGTGTGGGTCATCCCAAAAATAATGCTTCAAGTCATAAAAGAATTTCCTTGTTTCTTGAGCTGTAAAGGTTGGATGCAAGTACTTGGAAACAATAAAGTTAGCATAATTTGCATACCAAGAATTAATAGATGTAGTTCATTTGGAAAACTATCATTAACAATAATAGGGTCATAAGAAATGTTTTCCAATCTAGAAAAATTATCAGCAATAGGATTTTCAGAACCCTTCCAATCGACAATATGCAAATCAAACTCTTGTAAAGCAGCACCCATCTAATAAGCCTAGGCTTAGCATCTTTCTTTTCCATAAGGTACTTAGTAGCAGCATGATCAATATGAATAGTAACTTTCGAATCAACTATATAAGGTCTAAGATTATCACAAGCAAAAAATACATCTATTTATTCCTTTTCAGTGGTAGCATAATTCTTTTGAGCAGAATCAAGAGTCTTACTAGCATAATGAATAAAATTCAACTTCTTACCTATCCGCCGTCCAAGAATAGCACATACAGCAAAATCACTAGCATCACACATAATTTCGAAGGGTAAATTCCAATCAGGTGGTTGAACAATAGGAGCAAAAATTAAAGCCTTCTTTAGAATTTCGAAAGCGTCTTTACAATCATCATCAATGACAAAAGGTACATATTCTTGGAGAATATTGGTAAGAGGCTTTGATATTTTAGATAAATCTTTAATAATTCTCCGATAGAAACCAGCATGACCAAGAATACTACGAATACCTTCGACATCCATGGGACATGGCATTTTCTCAATTGCTTCACCTTTAGCTCTGTCAACTTTAATGCCTCTTTCAGAAAATTTTATGTCCAAGAACAATTCCTTCATGAACCATAAAGTGGCATTTCTCTCAATTAAGAATAAGATTAGTTTTCTCACATCTCTACAAAACTTTATCAAGATTGTGCAAGCAGTTATCAAAAGAAGTTCCATAGACAGATAAATCGTCCATGAATACTTCCACAATTTCCTCACAAAAACCATGAAAGATAGCAGACATGCATCTTCGAAACTTAGCAGGAGCATTACACAAACCAAAAGGAATATGTCTATAAGAATAAGTTCCATAAGGACAAGGAAAAGTTGTTTTCTCTTGATCTTTATTTTTAATAGCAATTTTAGAAAACCTAGAATAACCATCAAGAAAGCAAAAATGAGTTTTGTTAGACAACCTTTCTAACATTTGATCAATAAAAGGTAAATGATAATGATCTTTATTAGTAACGTTTTTAACTTTTTTAAAATCAATGCACATTCTATAACCAACTAATACTCTTATGAATCTCACTGGGAGGATAGAATTTATAATAAAAGACAAGTGTAATTTCCTCCCATTCCATAGATCGGCCATGCTTCAGCATCTTATACCATTCCGCAACGGTGCCCTTCAGTGATAAAGAGAATAGCTTCCTCTTAACTTGGTCCAATAAAATAAATGCCACTTGAAAAACTCGCATAATTCATGTATAAAGAGTAAATAGTCACCAGGATGGATAGTTCCATCTCCAAAATAGCAGTTATCCATAACACGTTCAACAATTTTCATAGGTATTTTTAAAAGGATCCAATTGAGAAGATATCGAGTCATGTACTACCTTAGCAGTGGTAGCAGTACTCCCAAATAGGGAATCTAATGAAGATCTCTCCATAATGAAATAAACAGCATCAACAATAAAAACAATACTCACAGTAAAAGTTTCCCTTACCAATTCCACTTACCAATAGCACTTCACTCCCCGGCAACGGCGCCATAAAATAGTCTTGATGACCCACAAGTATAGGGGGTGTATTGTAGTACTTTCGGTAAATAAGAGTGTCGAACCCAACGAGGAGCAGAAGGTGTTGACAAGCAGTTTGGATGAAGGGTTCACTATAAATACTAGTAGACAGGGTTTCAGGGTTTTTTGATATAGCAGATAAATAAAGTAGAAGTAAATAAAAGACAGTAATAATAATTGCAGCAAGTGGCCCAATCCTTTCTAGAGCAAAGGACAAGCCGGTTTGTTTACTTATGATGACCAAATGTTCTTGAGGACACACGGGAATTTCGTCAAGTACTTTCGCTTCATACAACTGATCAATCTTTATTGTTTTGATAGGTCTTGTGCGAGTAAACCTATACTAATGCACTGCCCTAACTTGGACTAATACACACTTGTGATTATATCCCTTGCGAGCATCCTCAACTACAAGAAAGTAATTAAGATAAATTTAACCACAACCTTAAGCTCTGGGATCCTACACTCCCTCATGCATCGGTTTCCTAACGGGGGTTTAGGTTTCTGTCACTCCGGTAACCCCACAATTAGTAGACGAATACACGATGCATTCCTCTAGGCCCATAAAGGTGAAGTATCATGTAGTCGATGTTCACATGAGACCACCAGAAGAATAGCACCATAACTTAAATATCAAACCATTAAATATTACTCAACATAATTCCACTACTAACATCTTGACTTATCCCATGTCCTCAAGAACTAAACGAAGTACTCACAAGACATCATATGGATCATGATAAGTGATGTAATAATGAATAAGAATCTGTACATAAACCTTAATTCAACGGTTTCACTCAATAGAATCAACCACAAGGAGTAATTAACATGGGAAAGTTTCCCCTATGAAATAGACAAGATTCAACCCTATATGTTACAGCGGAACGGAGTGGAGCGGTGGAGACGATGGCGATGGCGGTGTAGATGATGATGATGATCCCAATAAAGTCCAGCTCGATGACGGTGACGATGGCGATGATTTCCCCCTCTGGGAAGGAATTTTCTCGGTAAATTTCTCCCTGCTGGAGAGGTTTTCTCTCTCTGTTGTTTTCTGCCTAGTGGAGGCAGCGGAATATTTCCTCGATGGCTCCCCGAGTATTAGGGTTTCGGGGGTATGAAGTACGCGAAGGGGCACGAGGAGTGGTGGGCCAGGGCCACCACACCCCATGGCGGCGCAGCGAGGGGGTAGCCTGCGCCATGGCATGGTGCAGGCCCCTGGTGGCCCACCTCTGCCTCCCCTATTGGCTGGCTCCGGCATCTGGAAAAAATAGGAACTTCCCGATGTTTTCTGTGAGTCGCTGATCTTCAAAAATATGGTATCTTCAGAAATATGGTATCTTGACGGTACTTTTTCCGGCATATGGTTCCGACAGTTAATTTTCCAATAATCATCAAACATGCAAAATAGATGAAATAACATAAGTATCATCTCTAAATATGAAATAAATCAATGAATAGTAGTAAATTATGATATAAAATAGTGATGCAAAATGGACGTATCACTTCTCAACAGCTGTAACTGTTTTTGGGTCGACTCTTGATGCTGACATGATCAGACGCTCGTTGGGAGACCCCAAACGGAAGGTATGATGTAGTCTAGTGTAAATTTTTCCCCTGTATGGCACTAGAGTTTATCGAACCAGTAGGACTTTCTAGTTTTGAAGAAGGTTACTTGTATCAACGGCGCCAGAAAAGTACTGGTGTGTAGTTGACGAAGCGTGGAACCTGCTGATACGTCATAAACATATCCTTAACTTCTGATGTTCCATGTTGTTTTCATGCCATATGCTACATGTTTTCCTTACACTTTATACCATTTTTATCGATTTCCTGGGACTAACCTATTGACAAGGTGCCACAGAGCAAAGTTCCTGTTTTCAGCTGGTTTTAGTTTTAGAAAAGTTGTTTTGGAAATATTCTCAAAATTGAAAAATTTGAAGCCCGGAAGTCTTAGAATTCCCAAAGGTTCCACGGAGTCCCGAAGAGACCTGGAGCGGGACCACACCATAGGGGGGCGCGCCCCTGGCCGTGCCATGGGGTGGTGTGGGCCCCTCGGGCTCACACCTCCATCGCCCTTTCCCCTATTTATTCCCTCTAGGTGTAAACCGTAAATATATCCCACCTTTCCATGAAAAAAACCCGAGGCCGCCGTCATCATCAACGTGAGTTCGGGAGGGTTCTGGAGTTCTCCCCGGCACCCTGCCGGGAGGGGAAATTATCACCGGAGGGCTCTACACCACCATGCCCGCCTCCGGAGTGATGCGTGAGTAGTTCATCTTTGGACTACGGGTCCATAAAAGTAGCTCGATGGTTGTTCTCTCCTCTTTATGCTTCATGTTTAGATCTCGTGAGCTTCCCTACATGATCGAGATCATCTTATTGTAATGCTACATGTTGTGTTTGCTGGGATCCGATGATTATTGAATGTTATGTCTCTTGATTATCAATATATCATGTTATTTTCATTTGTATGTTATTTATGATCTTGCAAGCTCTCTGTTGTTAGTAGATGTTCTGACCAAGTAGATACTAGTAACTCCAAGAGGCAATATTTATGCTCGATAGTGGGTTTATGCCTCCTTTGCATCTGTGCTCGAGTGATAGAAACGTGACGGATGGAGGATGTGTTGTTGCCATTAGGGAGAAAACAACGATGTTTACATTTTTTACATTACACACTTTGCTTACTGTGATTATCTGTTGCTTGCAATTTAATACCCGAGGTTTGTTCGGATTATATTCTGAGGGTGGATTATTAGTCATAGATGCAGTTAGGTAATGGTCTATGAGTCTTGTTGTAATGCCCGCATGAATCACATAGTAATCATCATGTCATGCATGTTTCTTTATCTATCAATTGCCCATGTGTAATTTGTTCACCACACATGTTATATATCTTTTATGGAGAGACACCACTAGTGAACTATGGAGCTCGATCCATTTTCTCAAACTGATAATACAACCACAACTTCCACTGTTTTCACACTGCTACTCTGTTTTCACATTGTTCTTATACTGTTTTCCACACCATACATTTAACCTCTTTGTTATCAGCAAAACCGGTGATATTGACAATTTCACTGCTTCGTTGGGGCGAAGTGAATTGATTGTGTTGTGTAGGTTCCACGTTGCTGTTGAACCGGTAGTGCGCCCTACCACATCAACTGCATCAACCTTCAGAAGTTGCTTTTCTGAGGGAAAAATTGCTGCTCCACTCTTCACACCTTGCGCTTGGGGTCTCCCAATGAGAGTGTGTCTACACTCCATCAAGCTTTTCTGGCGCCGTTGCCGGGGAGGAAGAGAATTTCTGCAAGGGGAGTCTCTCACTTCCAATCTCTTTACTTTGTTTTAGATTTTCTTAGTTTATTTTATTTTGTCTTGTTTGCTTCCCTTTATGAAAAAAACAAAAAAATTAGTTCTTATTCTAGTTGTTGTTTTTATCCCGTTTTTAATCTTGCTAAAATGAGTGTTCCTGAAGTTGAGGTTCGTTCTTTTAAACAACAAGGGGAGAAAGTTTGAAAGATGCTTGGTATAGAATAAGTGATGCTCATCATAGATGCACTAAGAAATATTTCACTTTAATGCTTCTTAGGAATTTTTATGTTGGCATTACTACCTGGTATAGGTATGTTCTAGACACTCTTACCAGTGGTAATTTTCTGGGAACTCCTGCTTTGGAAGCGTGTAAATTAATTGAAAGTTTAGTTGGAACACCACCTACTAAGGTTGTTAAAACTAAGATCACTTTAGATGATGTTATAAAAAAGCTAAACTCTATGGAGAAAATTTTGCCAAACTTCCTCGATAATGCTAGCAAAGTTAATGAATCAATAGTAAGTATCAACAAGAGAATTACTGTTTTAGAAGCTAGCAATATCCATGATAGTGAAAAAATGAGGATTGGTAAATTAGAGGAGGCTATGGAAACTTTAATCTAAACGTTTTCTTATCTTAAGTTTAAGAGGGATAAACCTTCTATGGGAAAAGAGGAAAAAATTATGTTTGTCCCCAAGGTGCCTAAACCAAAATCCCCTAATGTGCTTAAAATTAATAAAATTTTTAGTGAAACTAAAAGTGATTTACATGTTGAATCATCTTCAGGGGTACCTAAAGTACCAATTGATGCAAGTGGTTTTTTGGAGGAAATTATTGATTTGGATGCTTCTTCACTTGAAAACACTTGATTCCATTTTTCTGGGCCTAGCTAAAAGGCGTTAAAGAAAAGCACTTCTTGGGAGATAACCCATGGTTTTATTTTTGCTTTGTTTTTCTCCGTTTTGTTTGAGTAAAGGGGTTGTATACTTATGTAGAAACTCCCTTGTATATTCATTTTCATGTATTAGTTGTGCCAAGTAAAGTTTCTAGTGAAAGTTGGAGTTGGTTTTGGATTTCTAGAAACAGATTTCTGCTGTCCACCGTAAAATCATATAAATTTCAGAAAGATCAAAATGACCTAAAACTTTTTGTGCTTATTCCTCAGCTAATGCCAAAACTTTTTTTTCTTTATGTTTTTTGATCTGAGCAACTTAAGTGCCCCAAAAAAAATCGTCATTACAGACTGTTCAGATTTTGGCAGATTCTGCCATTTTTCTTGCATTTGCCCTTTTACTATCTCAAGTGGATTTCTTTGCTTCACGAAACATCAGTGGATGTAGATAATGTTTAAAAGTATCAATAGAACTTGTGCCCATGCAGAACCCATGGATTTTTATTGTTGCACTAACTCTCTAATGCGAATTACTTTGAGTGTGGTGTGAAGGAAGTTTTCAAGGGTCAAGAGAAGAGGGTTATATAATGTGATCAAGAAGGTCGCAAGGTCAAAGCTTGGGGATGCCCTCGTGGTTCATCATAGAAAATTCTAAGAAGACTCAAGCGTCTAATATTGGGAATGCCCAAGGCATCCCCTTCTTCATCAACAAATTATCAGGTCACTTCTAGTGAAACTATATTTTAATTCGGTCACATCATATGAAATTTACCTGGAGCGTCTGTTTGTTTTTCTTTTGTTTTCCTTCGTTTTGTTTTATTTTTTTTTGTTTTCCTTGCTGCAATAATATTGTTGGAATGTAGCAATTTTTGTGTGGGAGAGAGACACGCTCTGCTTTTTTGTTTGAATACTCGTTATGCTTGTATTCTTAGTTTTTCTTCTAGTTGTTGCAAAATTCCTTTTTAGCTCCTGTTTTTCTTGCATCTTTTATTCAGAGCTGTTATTTTTTGTAGAGTTATGTTAGTAATCTCTTTCTTCATTGCTGTATCTCTTGGAGAGTTTTTTTTAGTAAAAATTTCTTGGTGTTGCAAAGCAGTAGTACAATTTTCGTGCTTATAACGGTGCAAATAGAAGCTTGTATAGATTGTGGCTAGACTTTTTTCATGTCATGCTAAATGTTATTTTAATTCTAAAGCCAAGTGGTTATTTTTGTAGGATGACTTGTCTCAAATAGCTGAGAGTGTTTAATGTGCCACTGAAAGAATCATGAGTTGTTGTTGTCATATTGAAGCATAAATTTGTGGTGTTCTTCTTTGAATATTTTATTTGGTTGACTTGGCGCATGCTTACACCACATTTATGACTACAAACCAGTCACTTATAGCCTCTATGATCATTTATGTTTTTAACATGCAATACCCTTTATGGTTTGATTAATGATGTTTTTGTCGCTATGCATGATTATGGGCATTATAGCTCTCTTGATTTGTCGCTCCCAGTATTTTGCTAGCCTCCCACCTGTACTGAGTATGAGATCTACTCGTGCATCCAACTCCCAAAAACCAAAGTTTGCCAAATGTGTCCACCATACCTACCTACATGTTGTATTTAACCGCCACTCCAAAGTAAATTTCTCATGTGTTACCTTTGAAACTTTCAAAATTACTCATGTTTTGTGCTCCTATTTTAGCTCACGAGGACGTAAATATAGAATATTTATCTCACTTGTTGATTGGACTTTCACGCCCTGGACTAGTGGCTTCATCCTCTTATCCAATTGATCAAAGAGCTGGCAGCAGGGTTCCTAGCCCCAAACTAATACAACAAATTCTCTTCACTATTTTTCCCCTGATTTATAAGTGAAATCATAATTGTGTAAACAAAAGAGAAAGAGGGATGACCTTCTACCCAGACGCTTCCTTCTATGGGAGCCGCTCTTGTGAAGTCTAGTTGGCTTGTGACGTACTGTATTTTCTGTTTACCATTCGTTGACATAATCATACACACCTCTCCAAAAAATGTTTTCAATACCTCAGTTTTTTCAAAATAAAAATCTCTAACACATGAGTTGATCCCTGATTCCCTCTGCGAAGGGTCTTTCTTTTATTTTTATGTTGAGTCTCCATCTTCTAACTTTATGCACAATTGAGAGAGAATAGTTGCCATTCTGAGTTTAATGTGCACTTGTCCCAAAAACATTATTAATTGATTCATGATGTGTTATTATTTGCTCTCAAAGTCTTTCTCTCGAACTTTGAAGGTGTCCTGGCTTTTATGTTTTGCCCACTCTTAAGGACAAGCGAAATATCACTTTGCTATGTTTTCTCTATGCTTGAAACAAACATATAACTTTTGAGTGCATTATTATTCATGATCTTTTATTTGTGTTACTTTTCATGATGCAAGGTGATTGCTAAGTTTCATTGTTAAAATTATATCTATCATGCTTGTGTTTAAAGTACTATGATCTCAGCTATACTAATGCTTTTACAATTTAGATGATCAAGTTTATATTGGTAGCATGTCACCTTAGAAATTATGTGTTTTTACCGTTTACCTACTCGAGGACGAGTAGGAACTAAGTTTGGGGATGTTGATACGTCATAAACGTATCCTTAATCTCTGATGTTCCATGTTGTTTTCATGCCATATGCTACATGATTTCCTTATACTTTGTGTCATTTTTATCGATTTTCTGGGACCAACCTATTGACAAGATGCCACAGAGCGAGTTCGTGTTTTCTGCTATTTTTAGTTTCAGAAAACTTGTTCGGGAAATATTCTCAGAATTGGAAAATTCGAAGTTCGTAAGTCTTAGAATTTCCGAAGGTTCCACGGAGTCCCGAAGAGGCCTGGAGGGGGCCCACATGGGGGCCACACCATAGGGCGGCGCGCCCGTGGCCGCGCCATGGGGTGGTGTGGGCCCGTAGGGCGCCCACCGCCATCGCCCCCGATGCGTGAACCCTAAAAATATACCAATTTTCCATGAAAACACCCGAGGCCACCATCATCGTCAACCCGAGATTAGGAGGGTTCTGGATTTCTCCCCGGCACCCTGACGGGAGGGGAAATCATTACCGAAGGGCTCTACACCACCATGCCCGCCTCCGAAGTGATGCTTGAGTAGTTCATCCTTGGACCACGGGTCCATAACATTAGCTAGATGGTTGTTCTCTCCTCTTTATGCCTCCTGTTTAGACCTCGAGAGCTGCCCTACATGATCGAGATCATCTTATTGTAATACTATATGTTGTGTTTGCTGGTATCCGGTGATTATTGAATTCTATGCCTCTTGATTATCAATCTATCATGTTGTCTTCATGTGTATGTTATTTATGATCTTGCATGCTCTCCGTTGTTAGTAGATGATCTGGCCAAGTAGATGCTAGGAACTCCAAGAGGGAGTATTTATGCCAGATAGTGGGTTCATGCCTCCTTTGCATCTGTGTTAGAGTGACATAAACATGACGGATGGAAGATGTGTTGTTTCCATTAGGGAGAAAACAACAACGTTTACATTACACAATTTGCTTACTGCGATTATCTGTTGCTTGCAACTTAATACCCAAAGTTTGTTCGTATGATATTTTGAGGGTGGATTATTAGTCATAGATGCAGTTGGATAATGGTCTATGAGTCTTGTTGTAATGCCCGCATGAATAACATAGTAATCATCATGTCATGCATGTTTCATTATATCTCAATTGCCAAGCTGTAATTTGTTCACCACACATGTTATCTACCTTTTATGGAGAGACACCACTAGCGAAGTGTGGACCCCGGTCCATTTTATCATACTGATACTACAACCACTGCAATTATTGTTTGCATACTGTTACTACTGTTTTTCACATTGTTTTCCTACTATTTTCCACACCATACATTTAACCTCTTTGTTATCAGCAAAACCGGTGAGATTGACAACCTCACTGCTTCGTTGGGGGCAAAGTGAATTGATTGTGTTGTGTAGGTTCCACGATGCTGCTGAAACCGGTAGTGTGCCCTACAACATCAACTGCATCAACCTTGCTTGTCATCCTACTGGTCGATTCAACGTTGATTTCTTTTCTGAGGGAAAACTTGCTGTTGCACTCTTCACACCTTTCGCTTGGGTCTTCCAACGAGCATGTGTCTACACTCCATCACCTGCACACAAGCACAAACTCTCTTTTGCCCCAACTTTCCGGAAGGTTGTCAATCTTACGGTCTTACTGGAAACATGAGAATTAAACGAATAGATTCTTGGAAAACAATAGAAGTAAAAACAGAACAGGGAGGAAACAATGATTAAAATTCTTAAAAGAAGGTTTGTAATATGAGGGAAATAGGACCGAGGGCCATAGGTTCACTAGTGGTGTCTCTCCAAAGAAAACAAATATGCTGAGTGAACAAATTACAGCTGCGTAATTGACAATTCATGAACGTATAATAATACTATCATGACGATATTAAGTTCACATGTTCTAACATTGTAGGAATTACATGAAAGAAGATGGACTGCTATCCAGCATGCATCCATATCTAAAAGTACACCTCAAGAAAGCCATGCAGCAAATCCCTTGGTATTAAGTTGCATCAACAAAGTGATTGCTATGTGTGCAACAGACAATTTCATTAAGATCAATACGTAATGTAAGTAGTGGTTCTCATCCATAGACAAGAGCACCGCTGTTTTCTCCGTATTGGCAGTAGCACATCCTCCCCCCCCCCCCCCCCCCCCGCACATTTCTGTCACTTGAGTGCAGGCAACAAAGGAGGCATGAACCTACTATCTAGCATATAAACTCTCTCTTGGAGGTGAAAACAACTACGTGTCCAAGGTAATCATAAACACCAGAGAGCATTGCAAGACAAGATTAAAACTTTCTACAAATATAAGTGAAGCATCTCAGATTGACATGAACACAATAATCATAATCTCATGGTTCATGGGATCCCAGCAAACACAACATGCACAATTACATAACGGTGGTCTTAATCATGTGAGGCATCTCACAAGACTTTAAACATGGAGGCATAGGGGAGAGAACAACCATCTAGCTACTTCTATGGACCCGTAGTCCTGAGATGAACTACTCACGCATCTGTCTAGAGGCGATCATGGCGATGTAGAGGCCTCCGGTGACGATACCCCTCTCCGGCAGGGTGCGGGAGAAGGACTCGAGAAGCCCTAGATTTGACTTTTGAGGCGACGACGCCTCTTTTGTATGTTTCGTGGAAAATAACTCTGTCCCCAAACTTTTTAGGGTTAATGGCAATTTATGAGCAAAGAGGCGGCTTGAGGCGGTGTCCAGGTCGCCCAGGGGCCCACCAAGCACGGCCAGGGGGCGCCTGGGACCCTCCTGGTGGCCCCTTGGTCCCCTCCATCTCTTCTTTTGACTCCGTCTTCGTTCCGGGAAAAAATGATCTCCCTGGATTTTCAGCCCTTTTTGTGAATATTTCCTTAAGAACTTTTCTGAAATAGAAAAATAGCAGAAAACAGTAACTGGCCTGGGGCATCTTGTTAATAGGTTAGTATGTGAAAACATCGGAAAACGAAGGTAAACGGAAGAAAACATGTGGAAAACAAAAGGTATTGGGTAGAAAACAAGCATGGAGCATAAAAAATTATAGATACATTTTCAACGTATCAACATCCCCAACTCCTCCTCGTTCTCGAGTAGGTAAGTGATAACAATATAATTTTTGAATTGACATGAAGCCAACACAAATCTTGATCAACGTTATGTAAAACCATTGCAAGCCGAGATCAAAGTACTTTAAGAAAGGCATGATAAATATTATTTCAACTAATGTAAACTTAGCAACCATGTTGCACATGAAAAGTAACACAAGCAAAATAAAATGAATAATGAAACACTAAAGCGATACAGTTGTTTCAATCATAAAGAAAAACATAATAAAGTGGCATCCATCTAGTCTTCCATGTGGCAGCAAAACATAAATGCCATGACACCTTCAAAATTTAAATTGTGACTAGATACAAATAATTTGAGAGCAAGCAATACCGCAATCATGAATCAATCAATAATAAATTTTGGGACTATGCAGATTAATACTCAGAATGACAACTATGCTCTCTTAACTGGTGCATAAAGTAAGAAGATGAAGACTCAGCATAAAAGTAAAAGAAAGGCCCTTCGCGGAGGGAAGCAGGGATTACTCATGTGCTAGAGCTTTTTATTTGATAAAATAGAGATATTGAAAAAATTTGGGAGAGGTGTATGTCTATGTCAACGAATGTTAATAAATTTTTTTTGCCATAATCCATGTCAAGCAAAGTGTTTAGACTTTTGAGAGCGGTTTCTGTTGTTTTGTTAGTTGGCACTCCCCCCACCTTTGTTTCACAAACCAGGGCTAGCCGTGTTCATGGGTACCCACCAGCTTTCATCAAACCATGGGGAAGTGCATTTTTGTTATTGTTTGGCACCAACTCTCTACAAATTTAGATGAGCACAGTTTCCATACTCATAGGGTGAAATAAGGAAGAAATTTTTTCCTTGACACAAACCATATAATAAACTTTAAACTACTTCCTCATGAGCTAAAACAAGAACACAAAACAGGTTAATAATTTTGAAGGTTTAAAGGTAGCACACGAGAAATTTACTTGGAGTGGCAGTTAAATACAACATATAGGTAGATATTGTCACACCCCAGTTTTTGGATTCTTGTACTATGCTCAAGAAGACAAAAATTAGGGCCAACAATTTTTTTCTAACAACTTGAGTGTTTGAACTAACATGTGTTTATGATCTTAATCATATTTGCAACACAAGTTTTGTTTCTTGATAAAACCAATACCAATTTTTTCCTGAAAACAATTTTATTATTTTTCCTGATGTTTCCCTAATGTTACTTGAGTGGATTTTTATTCCAAGACTTGGATCATTCTTGTTTGCATGTTAAAATAAACTTTTACCTTTTTTTAATCCAAGAAAACAAAATTTCAAAAAGGATTTATGAAAATTTTCTTTTAAGGTTTCTATAGAAAACAATCCCTGAAAATATAGCCAAGTACCTGTTTTCTACCCTTGTTTTCACTAGGCAATAAAATGTTACTTTATGTTTTCTTGACTTTTATTTGATCCTTGGTATATGTACTAAAAATACATAAGCTTGGTTTTATTTTTGGATTAATAAAAATTATCTTTTGCTTGTTGTCTTTGTCTTATAAAATTAAGACAGAAAAAGACATTTTTGGAAAAAACGGAGAAAAACATAAAATACACCTTTTTCCACATTGTTTTCATGGCCTTACACTATTTCAAATTTGTTTTCAAAAGATGTTTCTGAAAGTTTATAACATGGTTAAGAAGTTCCCACTTTGAAAACAAATTTTGTAAAACATTTGACCTTGAAAACAAACCCAAATTTTTGATCACTTCATATGTTTTCAACACTTTTCTGTTTTTGGCGAGCAGATCTAGAAAACAACACTTTTCTGTTTTTTTTTGTAAGTGTGTACTTGTTTGAAATGAAATGTGTGGTTGTTTAAATCTTGTTTCCTAGCATGTATAGAGTTGTTACCACTTGTTATTAGGTTTTTATCTTACATTACTTCTACCTTAGAAAGTGTGTGCATGTTTGGAAAGCCAAAAGAAAGTAGGAATAGCATTTGGTTATTTCTCTAGTTTTATTATTTTGATTATTGTGTGAACTAAATCTTTGTGTGCTTGATTGACTAAGTTTATGCTATTCTAGAGATGGATCCAGTACCATCTTGGTACAGTTATTTTGATGTTATTGTCTCTGTTAGCTTGCATGTTATTTTATAGCAAAGCATGTGTAAGTTTTGTTATTTGTTTTCACTAGCATTGTTTTTCACTAGAATAATAGTCTTGTGTTATTTATTTTTTCATGCACATTTTGCCATGAGTAACCAGAGGCTTTGTACATCTTTTGCCTTGGTATTAGTGGGCCCATAACCCACTGGTCATATTGCAATTAGGTTAGGGATGCAAATTCCCAACTTTACACTTGTGTGAAAATAGCATGTAGTACTATATGTTTGAGTTATTTTCCACCCGAGAAAATAGACTGTTTGTTTCACTTATGCAAGTGAAAGGTTTATTTCTTATTTTTAAATACTAGTATGTTTGGTGTGATTCATTTGTTAGCATAATATTCCTTAGGGGTATCATGTTAAGAAATGTTTCCCTATTGATTGCTTAAATTGAATTGTTTGCTAATAGAATAAATTCCTTGTGATTGATAGATTATTTGTGAATGATTTTTATTGAGTGTTTGTATTTTTGAAAAGGTTTAGTTACCCTTTCATTGAGTGCATATGTACTGGTTGTGTAGTTTATACTTTGTTTGCTTGCTATCAACTTGATTACAAAACCATGTATTACTAGAATTGGTTTATGCTTGCTTAGTAGATATTCTCATAGGATTGTTTTATTGAATTTCTTACTAGCATGTGTAAGGTTTGTGTACTGTTAGTAGGTACATTTATATTCATGACTTGCTTGTTTAGAGTTAAGCATCCTTGTAGCATTGTTTGCTTCTATAGTGTGGACTAGTGTCACCACTAGAAATTATGGCTTTGCTCTAGTATTGTTATCTTTTATTTTATGAGTGTATGTTTTATTCTAGCATATTTAGGAATTTATTACTTCTGTTATGATGCCATGACATCTTGTTTTTCTTGTGCTATAGTTATACAATACAATTATTTCTTATAGCATGCTTGTGTAGATTTTCCATACTAGTATGCTATTAGTGTAGTCCTGTTTTTATGTAATTTGTTAGGAGTATTATCTTGTGTGATGTTTGTGTTTTAAATTATTTTTATGACTTGTTACCATTGATTTTAGCTACTGGTGTGTTTGTTTATTTTCATGATTGATGGATTCCTTAATTTTAGATAGACATTAGCGTAGCCTATAACTAGCATGTTCATCTGTGATGTGATTGCTTGTTGTTTGGAAAATGTCTGAGTTATTGCCTTAGCATGAGTATTATACTTACGCTATTGTTGTGCTAAGTGTTTTTGTTGTTCTTAGGTAGTATATTGTTATCTAGGCATTAGTTTAGTAGTGAACTTGTTTGGTGATGATTGCTTGTGTGTTGCTAATACCCACTACCATGGGTATTGCTTTGATTGATTGTATTATTTTAGTAGCCTCACCTTTTGTGCCCACAAGCTATATTTTTAGATTCTTGAATTTCTTATTACGAGAGTGGTACACCCACTCCATATATGATATGTAAGATGTGGGATGTGGTTTCTCAACCATATAGTTGTGTGACGATAGTTTTGGACCGTGAGAGTTATGTGAGACAGTTTTCACGATAACGTTCGAGAGATTGCGCGAGTATAAGTTTGCTTGTTGTATGTGTTTTTTTAGTTTAGTTGTTTAGTCTTTAGATCTGAGAGTGTGTCTTTTATTATTTTACGACGCTAGAAAACGAAGAAGAAGAAGCAATTGTGGAGCTGTGCGTCAAGTTCAAACTACTTCAAGGCGAGGGACACTAAGAGTTTTAAGGCAAGCCATCCTGATGCTTGCTGTTATATTACACTTATCATTATCTATCATGCATGTTTTACTTCTGAAAAGTTTTACAAAACCTTAATTTCCAAAAACTATTTTTGAGTGAATACTACTACTACTATTATATATACTATTACGATACCAGTAGTTGATACTTGGTGTTACCAAGCCCATAGCCACTATATGGTATTTATTACCATCACAAATAATAGTCCCTAAGCGGACACCCTAAAAATATGTTTTTGCAAAACAAAGGCTTTATGGAAAACCCGGAGAAAATACTGAGCCTTATTCACCGGAGGAATGTTGGAGTGGTCATTTTTGGAAAAAAATGGTGTTTTACAAAAATGACACATAACCTAGTCTTCGCCGGACAACCTTTACCGTACTGCCACTTTACCCCAACATGGGCACGGGGCTTAACTTGAGTTTGTTCTTGTTAGTGTGTGTTCTATCTCAATTTGCTATAAGGGTCGTCGAGCCCTCGAACCGATTGTCGCTAGGTGGAAGATACGGGACATACCCAGTGAGGGATTAAGTTCTCCTCCGGGTGCGACAGTTGAGTCTCCTGTCTAGGCAGGGTGGGACCTGGTGCCAGGGAGATTATACTCAACGAAGAGATAGACACATTCTAGCTTGAACATAGGATGGTTAGGATCAGTTATCTGATGTTTACATACTGTTGTTACAGTCCGTGGTTGTTCACGGCGGATGTACTGGATCTGGTGGATGTGTACACCTCTGCAGAGTACAACTATTTCGAAGTAGCCGCGTCGTCGGATATGGACAGTTGAATGGCCATGTAGCTAGCATTGTGTCAATTTTTTCAAAAAGGAGTTCTCAAAAAAGGTGTTGGACTTGTGAAGTTCGGAAAGGAGGAAATCCTGTATCGTGGAGGTACCGTTGATGAAAAGCCAAAAGTTGTTTTACAAGAAGTTTTGCAAAGAGAAAACCTTCTTTTACAAAATGAGTTTATAAAACCTCTTGTACATGCGATATCTACAAGAGAAAGAAAACTATATTATTTTCTTTTGAAGTATCTTCTTCAACGAAGATACAGAGATTTTTCACAATCAACTATGATATGTCTTACATATATCGTTGCTAGTGAACCCTATGTATAGCCTACCTATTGCACCATATAAGCATACTTGCATTTTGGTGGGCTATATGATGGATGTCTTGCTGAGTACATTCAAATGTACTCATAATTGTTTCGTCCCTGGTATCAACTTGCCAGATGTCGAGAAGGAGTCTCAGAAGGAGATCTACGAGGAGGAGTACGGAGCTGATGGCTTTGTAAACTAGGATCGTCTCCCGGTCAGCAGCCTGTAGGTTAAGGCGTGATTTGGGCCCTACTACGTTTGTGTGTGTTTAGTCTTCCGCTGTGTGTGTTGTGTGTTTGCCCTGCGTGGCAGTTGTGTTAGACTTGGTCATGTGACCATGTCTCTTTTGTAAGTGTTTATGCAACCGTGTAATGGATAGTGTATCTGTGTACCATCTTGATATGTTGTTCACGACTAGTGTGATCTGGGATCGTGAATGTATGCATATCGAAGGTGTGCTTGAACAGTGGTTCTGGGGCGGACCTTACAGATATGGTGGACACATTTGACAAACTTTGGTGTTTGGGAGTTGTATGCACGAGTAGAGCTCATACTCGGTGCAGGTGAAGGTTAGCAAAACACCGGGAGCGACCAACTAAGAGAGCAATAATGGCCATAATCGCGCATAGCGATAAAACATCATTAATAAAAGCATGAAGTGATATTACAAGTCAAAAACTAAACGATCATCAAGGCTATAGGTGAATTTGTTTGTAGTCAGAACATGGTGTGAGCATGCGCCAAGTCAATCCAGATAAATCACTCAAAGGAGAAATACCACAATATCATGCTCCAATATGAGAAAACAACACATGATAAATTTCAATGGAACATTAGGCACTCTCAACTATTTGAGACTAGTCATGATACATCATAGATAACTAAACACACAATTAAAATAACATCTAACATGACATGCCAAAGTCTGAGGCACAGTGAAAACAAGCTTCCTATTGCCCCACTATAAGCATGAAACAATTTACTCCTCTCCAACACCAATCAAATTATTTGAAACAACTCGCAAAGAAAATAAACATCAAAGACCAGAGAGTTAATAAAATATAACTTAAGCAAAACAACAAGCTCTGAACAAAATTCGAGTGAAAATCAAGATCTCAACACAGTACTAGCAAAAACTGAACACTCACAGAACAATAAGAGTGAAAACTAGAGTGTTCTAGGCAATGAAAACAGAGGTGTCCCTATCCAAATAAAAATATGCTAGGAATTAACCAAAAAGTACAAAAAATAAAACAAAAAAAACTAGAATCCAAATAAAATGACGCTCCAGGAATAACACATATCATGTGAAGCAATAAAAAATATAGTGTTTCGAAAGAAACGTGATATTTTTGTTGATGAAGAAGAGGATGCCTTGGGACCCCCAAGTTTTGATGCTTGAATTTCTTATATATGTATTGGGGTGACATGGGAATCCCCATGCTTGAGCTTTTTTCCATTATTCATCTCCTCATATCATATTTCTCTCCCTACACTTGAAAACTTCCTCCACCTAAAACTTCTCACAATCTTCATTAGCAACGTTAGTTCATCAAAACAATAAATCCATTTGGTTCAGTTTCAACACAAGTATACCACTCAATTTAAAACATTATCTACTGTAATAACTTCTTTTAAAGTTCTTCCCCTCGAAAGATCAACAAAATAAAGAAATTAAGAGGCAACAACAAATATTGGTAGAAATTTGTCAAAATAGAACAATCGGAAAAGATGATTTTTTTTAGAAAATCTTCTGTTGCTCAAATCAAAAAGTGGGAAACTAACAAAAGTTAAATAACAACCTGGGGCATGTGTATATTTTGTTTTAAAGCAATCCGACATTCTGGCTGATGATACGTCATAAACGTATCCTTAATTTTTGATGTTCCATGTTGTTTTCTTACTGTTTACCACATGTTTGTTATACACTTTATGTCATTTTTATCGATTTTCCGCACTAACCTATTGACAAGATGCCACAGAACCAGTTCCCTGTTTTCTTCTATTTTTAGTTTCAGAAAAGTTGTTTTGGAAATATTCTCGGAATTGGAAAATTCGAAGCCCGAAAGTCTTAGAATTCACAAAGGTTCCACGGAGCCGCGAAGAGACTCGAAGGGGGGCCTCAAGGGGCCCACACCATAGGTCGGCGCTTCCTGGCCGCGCCATGGGGTGGTGTGGCCCCCCAGCCTCCACCGCCTTTGCTCTTACGCCTATTTATACCCCCCGAGACGTAAACCCTACATATATTCCACTTCATCCCGAAAAACACCCGAGGCCACTGTCATCATCATCCCGATATCGGGAGGGTTCTGGATCTCTCCCCGGCACCCTGCCGGGAGGGCAATTTATCACCAGAGGGGTCTACACCACCATGCCCTCCTCCGAAGTGATGCGTGAGTAGTTCATCCCTGGACTATGGGCCCATAGGAGTAGCTAGATGGTTGTTCTCTCCGCTTTGTACCTCATGTTTAGATCTTGTGAGCTGCCTAACATGATCAAGATCATCTTTATGTAATGCTACATGTTGTGTTTGCTGGGATCTGATGAATGTTGAATGCTATGTATTCTGATTATCAATCTATCATGTTATCTTCATGCATATGTTATTTATGATCTTGCATGCTCTCTGTTATTAGGTGATGCTCTGGCCAAGTAGATGCTAGTAACTCCAAGAGGGAATATTTATGCTCGAAACTGGGTTCGTGCCTCCTTTGCATCTGTGCTCGAGTGACGGAAACGTGACGGATGGAGGATGTGACGTTGCAATTAGGGAGAAAACAACGGTGTTTACCTAGTTTACATTACACACTTTGCTCACGGCCATAATCTGTTGCTAGCAACTTAATACCCAACATTTGTTCGGATGATATTTGGAGGGTGGATTATTAGACATAGATGTAGTTGGATGACGGTCTATCTATTTTGTTGTAATGCCCGCATGAATCACATAGTAATGTTTATGTATTTCATATGCACTACGGTGCAGCCTTCATTTCTGTCAATTGCCCAACTATAATTTGTTCACCACGCATGTTATTTATCTTTCTCGGAGAGGCACCACTAGTGAACTGTGGACTTGGGTCCTTTTTCCTCATACTGATAAAACACCTACTGCTTTCATACTTCTGCTATTGCTTTCATACTGTTTTCCTGCTGTTTTCCACACCATATGTTTAACCTCTTTGTGTTCAGCAAAACTAGTGAGATTGACAACCTCACTGCTACGTTGGGGCAAAGTGATTTGATTGTGTTGTGCCATGTTGTTGCTGAACCGGTAGTGCGCCCTGCCACCTCAGCTGCATCAACCTTTAGAGATTGCTTGTCCTCCTACTGGTCGATTCAACCTTGGTTTATTTTATGAGGGAAAACTTGCCGCTGCACTCTTCATAACCTTCCACTTGGGGTTTACCAACGTTTGCATCAAGAGTTTTCTGGCGCCGTTGCCGGGCTGGAAGAGAATTTCTGCAAGGGGAGTCTCTCACTTCCAATCTCTTTTCTTTGTTTTAGTTTTGCTTAGTTTATTTTATTTTGTCTTGTTTGCTTCTCTTTATCAAAAACACAAAAAAATTAGTTCTTATTCTAGCCGTAGTTTTATTCTTGTTTTTAGTATTGTTAGAATGAATACTTCTGTTCCTGTTACCTTGTCACATGAGGAAATTATTTCCACTTTCAAACAAAGGAATGATGAGAGTTTCAAGGAAGCTTGGTCTAGATTTTTTGATTCCTATTGCAAAATTGAACCTAAAATGACTCTAAGCCTGTTTCTGCGTAGCTTTTATTTATGTCTTGTTCTTTATTATAGATGTGCTTTGGATACTGTGGTAGGAGGAGATTTCCTTAATTGTGATGAATATCAAGCTTTTGATGCTATACAAAAATTAATTTTCACCTACAACTCACCTAGTAGCTCTGATAAAGCCTTTCAAATTTTTATGCTAGATTGAATACTCTTGAGACACATGTTTCTTGCTTAAGTGAGGGTCATAATAGGATTCCTGAACACCTTGATCATGTTCCAATAAACTCTGTAGCCTCAAATATAATCCCTACTTTGAAGGTTACTATTAATGCTGAATCTTTTCATGCTCGCTGTGATATTATGTCTGAATTTTGTCTTATGCCTAAAGAAATTTATGAATCTTTGAATACTTGGAGACTTACTGAGGGAGGAGAAGAAATACGTCCCACTAATAACACCACTATATTTCCCATTGGGATAGCTGAGGGAATATTTACAAAAATAATAGGAAGAATGGTATCCACTGATTATCTTGTTATTGAATGTGTAGGAAAGGGCCAAATTACTCTCGAAAGATCTCTGTTGAAGTTCTTAGGAGCAACTATTGATATGGGGAGAGGTACCATGACTTTTGCTCCAAAATCATGTGCAGACCATCAGTTCCCTAAAATCAAGAATAAGGGTAAGAAAGGTAAACGTAAGCCTCTTAACAAATTGGATTCTTCTTCACTTGAAAATACTTGATTCCACTTTTCTAGGCCTAGCTAAAAGGCGTTAAAGAAAAGCACTTCTTGGTAGATAACCCATGGTTTTTTCTCTGTTTTCTTTGAGTCAAGTGGTTGTGTACTTCTGTAGAAACTCCTTTGTATCTTTCTTTTCATGCTTTATTAGTGCCAAGTAAGGTTTCTAACGAGAGTTGGAGTTGGTTTTTTGATTTCTGCGCAGGAAATAGATTTCTGTCATCCACCGTAAAAAATCGTATAAATCATAGAAACATCAGAATGACCTGAAATTTCTTGTGCTTATTCCTCGGCTAATTTCGCAACTTTTTTGTTCTTTAAGTTTTTCGATCTGAGCAACGTAAGTTCCTCCAAAAAATTCGTCTTTAAAGACTGTACTGGTTTTGACGGATTCTGCCATTTTTCTTGCATTTGCTCTGTTGCGATGTCAAGTGGATTTCTTTACTTCACGAAACATCAGTGACTGTAGATAATTTTTATAAGTATCAATAGCACTTGTGACATACATAACCAATGGATTTTTAATGGTTGCACTAAGCCTCTAATGCGAATTACTGTTTGAGTGTGGTGTGAAGGAAGTTTTCAAGGGTCAAGAGAAGAGGTGATATATGTGATCAAGAAGAGTGCAAGGTGAAAGCTTGGGGATGCCCCCATGGTTCATACAAGCATATTTTCATAAGACTCAAGCATCTAAGCTTGGGGATGCCCAAGGCATCCCCTTCTTCATCAACAATCTATCAGGTCACTTCTAGTGAAACTATATTTTTATTCGGTCACAACATATGAAGTTTACTTGGAGCGTCTGTTTGTTTTTCTTTTGTTTTCTTTTGTTTTCCTTTGTTTTCCTTGCTGAAATAATATAGTTGGACCCTAGCATTCCTTGTTTTGGAGAGAGACACGCTCCGCTTTTTCGTTTGAATACTTGCTATGCTAGTATTCTTAGTTTTTCTTCTAGTTGCTGCAAAATTTCCTGTTTAGCTCTCGTTTTCATTGCATCTCTTATTGAGATATGTTAGTTTTAGTAGTGTTATGTGAGTCCTCTCATGTTTTATTGCTTTAGCATTTAGAGAGTTTTTTTTGTTACAGCATGTTTTGTATGGTGCTTGTTGGGAAAAGAAACTACCGCTTGAGGTAGAATTTTTAACGGTGCAAGTAGAAGCTTGTATAGACTGTGGCTAGACTTTTTCATATCATGCTAGATGTTATTTTAGTTCTAAATCCTTGTGGTTATTTATCAACATGATTATCCTCAAATAGGTGAGAGTGTTTCATGTGCCATTGAAAGAATCATGAGTTATTCTTGTCATATTGAAGCATAAATTTGTGGTGTTCTCCTTTGAATGTTTTATTTGGTTGACTTGGCGCATTCTCACACCATGTTTATGAATATGAACCAGTCACTAATAGCCTCCATGATCATTTAGTTTTTGAACGTGTGGTACCACTTATGCTTTGATTAATAATGTTTATGTCGCTATGCATGATTATGGGTCTTATGCTCTCTTGATTTGTCGCTCCCAGTCTTTTGCTAGCCTCCACCTGTACTGAGTATGAGCTCTACTCGTGCATCCAACTCCCCAAAACCAAAGTTTTTCCCATTGTGTCCACCATACCTACCTACATGTGGTAATTAACCGCCACTCCAAAGTAAATTTCTCATGTGTTACCTTTAAAACTTTCAAAATTACTCCTGTTTTGTGCACCTGTTTTACCTCATGAGGACATAAATAGAGAATATTTATCTCACTTGTTGATTGGACTTTCACACCCTGGACTAATGGCTTCATCCTCTTATCCAATGATAGAAGAGCTGGCAGCGGGGTGCCCAGCTCCAAATTAATAACACAAGTTCTCTTCACTATTTTTGCCTCTGATTTATCAGTCGAAGCATAATTGTGTAAACAAAGGAGAAAGAGGGATGACCTTCTACCCAGATGTGTCCTTATATGGGAGCCGGTCTTGTGAGTCTAGTTGGCTTGTGACGTACTGTATTTTCTGTTTACCATTCGTTGACATAAGCATACACCTCTCTTAAAATATAGACACTCCTCCGCGGTTTGTGATTGTTGGCCGGCACCCGGGGATTCGCTTAACCATGGATTGTGTAAGATGGTTGGGAGGAGTGTCAAGCTTTTGAGACCTCTGTTTAATAAAAGAAAATCTCTAGCACACGAGTGATCCATGCTTCCCTCTTCGAAGGGCCTTTCTTTTACTTTTATGTTGAGTCTCCATCTTCTAACTTTATGCATGGTTGAGAGGGCATAGTTGCCATTCTGAGTTTTATGTGCATTTGTCCCAGAAACATTTTAATTGATTCATGATGTGTTATTTCTTGTTCTCTAATAATTTGTTCTAGTCTTCCTCATGAACTTTGAAGGTGTCCTGGCATTTATGTTTTGCCCCACTCTTAAAGACTAGCGAAATATCACTTTGACATGTTTTCTCTATACTTGAAACAAACGTATATCTTCCGTTGCATTGTTATTCATGATCTTTTATTTGAGTTACTTCTCATGATGCAATGTGATTGCTATGCTTTATTATTAAAGTTCTATTTATCATTCTTGTGTTTAAGTTCTATGATCTCATCTTACTTATGCTTTTACATTATTGATGATCAAGTTTATATTGGTAGCATGTCACCTTAGAAATTATGTGTTTTTATCGTTTACCTACTCGCGGACGAGTAGGAACTAAGCTTGGGGATGTTGATACATCATAAAAGTATCCCTAATTTCTGATGCTCCATGTTTTTTTCTTATAGTTTCCCACATGTTTGCTATAAACTTTATGTCATTTTTATCGATTTTCCGGACTAACCTATTGACAAGATGCCACAGAGCCAGTTCCCTGTTTTCTGCTGTTTTTAGTTTCAGAAAAGTTGTTCTAGAAATATTCTCGGAATTGAAAAATTCGAAGCCCGGAAGTCTTAGAATTCCTGAAGGTTCCACGGAGTCCCAAAGAGACCCGGAGGGGGTCCTTAGGGGGCCCACACCATAGGGTGGCTCGCCCCTGGCCGCGCCATGGGGTGGTGTGGGGCCCCCCAGCCTCCACCGCCTTTGATCTTTCGCTTATTTATACCCCCGAGACGTAAACCCTAGATATATTCCACTTCGTCCCGAAAAACACCCGAGGCCGCCGTCATCGTCATCTCGAGATCAGGAGGGTTCTGGAGCTCTCCCCGGCACCCTGTCGGGAGAGGAATTTATCACCGGAGGGGTCTACACCACCACGCCCTCCTCCGAAGTGATGCGTGAGTAGTTCATCCCTGGACTATGGGTCTATAGCAGTAGCTAGATGGTTGTTCTCTCCACTTTGTACCTCATGTTTAGATCTTGTGAGCTTCATAACATGATCAAGATCATCTTTATGTAATGCTACATGTTGTGTTTGCTGGGATCTGATGAATGTTGAATGCTATGTCTTCTAATTATCAATCTATCATCTTGTCTTCATGCATATGGTATTTGTGATCTTGCATCCTCTCTGTTATTACTAGATGCTCTGGCCAAGTAGATGCTAGTAACTCCAAGAGGGAGTATTTATGCTCGATAGTGGGTTCATGCCTCCTTTGCATATGTGCTCGAGTGACAAGAACGTGACGGATGGAGGATGTGTTGTTGCCATTAGGGAGAAAACAACGGTGTTTACCTATTTTACATTTTTTACATTACACAGTTTGCTTACGACGATAATCTATTGCTAGCAACTTAATACCCAACATTTGTTCGGATGATATTCGGAGGGTGTATTATTAGCCATAGATGCAGTTGGATGACGGTCTATGTATTTTTTTGTAATGTCCGCATGAATCACATAGTAATATTTATGTCTTGCATATGCACTACGGTGGAGCCTTCATTTATGTCAATTGCCCAACTGTAATTTGTTCACCACGCATGTTATTTATCTTTCTCGGAGAGACACCACTAGTGAACTATGGACCCCGGTCCTTTTTCCTCATACTGATAAAACACCTACTGCTTTCATACTGCTTCTACTATTTTCATATTGTTTTCCACACCATACGCTTAACCTCTTTGTGTTCAGCAAAACCGGTGAGATTGACAACCTCACTGCTACGTTGGGGCAAAGTGATTTGATTGTGTTGTGTAGGTTCCATGTTGCTGCTGAACAGGTAGTGCACCGTGCCACCTCAGCTGCATCAACCTTCAGAGATTGATTTTCCTCCTACTGGTCGATTCAACCTTGGTTTCTTTTCTAAGGGAAAACTTTCCGCTGCACTCTTCATAACCTTCCACTTGGGGTTTACCAACGTTTGCATCAGCTAAGAAAAATATTTTTTTTGGTGTCAGCCTAGAACTCCGTTTCCGGACAACAACTTCCCTAAATTGCACTACCTCTCTATTAGAGGTTACTATTGGGACAAAAACAAAATAAAAACAATAATGAGAGGTTTCTACATAGTTAACAATTTATAGGACACAAAAAGAACAAAATAAAACAAAAATAAAAAAAGTGGTTTGTCGTCCATAGGTTCTTTTCTTTAACGCCTTTTAGCTAGGCATTTATTTTAAGGGAATTTTATTTTTATGATACAATGGATGAAAACACAAAAAAGTCATATTTTTATCTGAGAAGCTTCGATATGAAGATTTATATTGTTTCCGTAGGCATGAACACAACTGTTCAAGGCCGACGCCTATTTCATCAATGCTCACCTTCTTAATCACTTCTCTTTTTTAAAAGTTTTAGATAACATGTACACATATTTTTTTATAATTTGTGTTTCCTACCAATAAAGAGGATAGAAAACATCTAAAAATGAAATAAAAAACTAAAACTGAAAGCAAAAATAACAAGGGTTGTCTCCCAAGAGCTCTTTCTTTATAGCCATTAAGATAGGCCCAGTAATGTCAATGGTGCTCACATAAGAAATATAGTTGAGGAAAAAGAGAGAATCAAGAAGGAATTATGAAACACATTTAAGTCTAATCCACTTACTATTCATTGGAAACTTGTAAAGATATAAATAAAAGAAGAACAAACTAGCAAGCATAAGAAGGAAAAACAAGAACAACTTCAAAAGTTTCAACATAAAGAGATGTATTTTAGTAACATGAAAATTCCCACAACCATATCTTACTCGCTCGTAATAATTTTCAGTTGCATCATGAAAAAGCTCAACAACATAACTATCACATAAAGCATGTTTGTCATGATCTAAAAGCAAATAACTCATATCAAACTCCAAAATAGTAGGATCAAAATTTAAAATCAACACCTCTTCCAACCTACTTTTAGAAATATTACAAAAAATGATTGGTCACTTTAAAAAGGTATGGGACTCCTTATAGCGATCCCATTTTTAGTAGCAATATAATTTATAGCATCAAGTAACATAGGACCATCATCTAGAGCATTATCATACATAAATTTTTCTAAGAAAAATTCCTCATTATCATGCATATCAATAGTAGGCATAAATAGAGAATTATCATAGGATTTGTCAAAGTTGCATGGATTACCATAAATAACAGTAGAAACATCATTCTCACAAGTTTCATTCATAGAGGCATCATGGTCACAAGTATAGCAAGTATCAACTTCATCAAAAAGGGATATTTCAAAAGAATCAATAAGATCATCACATTCATCAATATAGCACTCATTGTCCTTTGGAAAGCATGGAGGGAAATCAAATAAAGTATGAGTTAAAGAGTTACTCTCATTGGAAGGTAGACATGGGTAGTTACTCCATTCTTCCTCTTTTTGCTCATCGCTCTCCTCCTTTTCATCCAATGAACTTCCAATTTGAGCAATTTCTTCTTCCATAGGCTCCTGAAATGCATTAGAATCTTCCTTTGGGGGAGAGCATCTATTAAGATATTTCATTATATATCCATTAACATCCTTGAAATTATCAATGCACTATTCAAGTATATCATAAATATCATATTTATAAGAATCATCATTAATATTTTCAAGAAAATAAGCAATTTCGAATGCACCATTCCAAGCAATAAATTCGTCAATTTGTTCCACATCATAAAATTCATAACTTCCTCTAACATAAGAAGTTATGGTATCATTATCATTAAACTCACATTGAAAAGGAAGGTGTTTATACCTCCTGCAGCAACAAGATTTATCAAAGCAATAGGAAACATTATAAGTAGAGCACAAGGTTTATACCTCCTGCATATAGACCGCTATCCAGCATGCATCTATATCTAATTGTACACCTCTAGAAAGTTATCCAGCAAATCTCTCTGGTATTAATTTGCAGCAACAAAGTGATTGCTTTGTGTGTAACAAAAAATTGCATTAATAGCAATACATAATGTAAGCAATAGTTCTCGTCCGTAGACAGGAGCACCGATGTTTTCTCCCTAGTGGCAACAACACATCCTCTCCCCGCATGTTTCTGTCACTCAAGCGCAGGCAACAAGGAGGCATGAACCCATTATATAGCATAAATACTCCCTCTTGGGGATGCATACAACTATGTGATCAAGATAATCATACACATCAGAGAGAATGCAAGAACACATTAAAACACTCTAAGGCTATAAGTAAAGATTCTCATATAATGACATGAACAAAATAATCATAATTCCATGGTTCATCGGATCCCAGCGAACACAACACATAGCATTACTTCAGATGGAGCTCTATCATGCGAGGCAGCTCAAGAGACCATGGTATTGATCAACAAGGGGGTGAGAGTACCAACTAGCTACTGCTATGAACGCATAGTCCACACGGGAACTACTCACGAAGCATCTCGGAGGAAGAACGGTCAATGGAGATGGCACAGGGGGACTTCCCCATCTCGGCAAGGTGTCAGAACAAGAACCTCTCTCTCCCAAATTAGGGTTTCGATGGAGGTGGAGCTCGGATATGTTTCTGGAAAAATCCTTCGGGGGTCTTCCGTTTTAGGTCAAGATTGAATTTATAGGCGAAGAGGCGACGCGAGTCGATGCTCGAGGCCCCCAGGTGGGTCCTAGGCACGGGTAGGGGTGGCCGCGCCTGGAGGGCCCCTGGTGCCCCCCTGACCTCCCTCTGGCTCTCCTTTTGGCTCTCGGGATCTTTCGGTAAATAAAAATCGTCAAAAATTTACACTTTATTCTGAGCACTTTGATTTTTGGGCCTTTTCTGCAATTCAAAGATAAAATAGACAGAAACCGGCATTGGGCATCTTTTTAATAGGTTAGTCTAATAAATGGTAGAAAACAAAGGAAAACACAGGCAAAACATGTAGAAAACAAGCATGGAGAACATATCAGACTCCGTAGTGGGCTCTAATGCGACTGCTCAAAGGCCTTCCTAGGGTATTCCCTAATGGGCCATACCCGGTAGGCCCACTGTGGAAGGGGTTCTCTCTAGTACCCCCACGTCATCTAATATTTTGGCTATCGGTTCATTATATGGACTAGGTGTGATATTTCACAAAAAATGTAGGATAAACTATAAGAAACGGCAAAACTGTATTCTTAGTTGAACTACCAAGGTTTCACCTAGAATAGGCTAGACTTCAGTTGATCTTATGATCAAGGGGTATAATGAAATAAAAGAGTTTCTTCATAATACTTATAGTTGATACAACCTCAGAAGGGTTTGATGATAAATGTCTCTATCACAATGTTTACACGAGTGTTCACTTACATGTGCTAGATGTTTGATGGACCTATGCAAACGGATTATTTCCAGTTGTGCGAGTGGGAGACTGTTGGATGTATGCCCAAAAGACAATAATATTTATACACATGTTTTATAATTATGATTCCTATTACTATGCTATAACTAACGTGGTTCCTGGATATGAGATTTAGAGAAAAAATCATGCTCACGTGTAGTAACATGAACACAGAAACAAACCCTACTCTTGCCTTTTACGACTAATTCACTCGATGTTTAATGACTATGTTTTCCTGGTCATGGACATTGTTTATGTTAACGTTAATGAATAGAATATTCTTGGAAGGGAAAAATATGGCTGGGTAATCCCTAAGTAGATTGATATGCTAAGAGATTCCAGTAAGACATCTTTGTCCTTAGAATAATGTCACAACACTGTTATATTACAATGCATCCTTTGACCAAGAGGTTATCGGGATAATATATTCTGGAGGTTTTACTTTGGTGATATCAAGAGTCACACCATATACTGGGTGAAAATAAAGGCATCTACTAGGTAATTCTAAAAGAGCATATTACCTCGATGTTCTGAGATGGGAATTACTCCTCCGTAAAAAGAGCGATACATACCTGATCCCACTTAGTATTCTTGATATCCATAGATGATGAAAAAATCATGTGGGATATCATAATGTAGTAACGAGAAAGAGGAAACTTACCGTATAATGAGACGATACAAAGGTATTAGTGAACCATAGAGTGTTTCACGGGCAATACCGAAATCAATAGTCTCGAGTAAGTTTGATATTGTGAGTAATAGGAGATTTGTATAATAACAAACAGGTTTAGTAGTTTATAAGTTTAGTATGTGGGAGTCAATATGGGTGTCCATGTCCCTGCTATTGAATATTTAAAAGGAAAGAATTTCAAGTTTCATGTCCATACACTATCGAACCTCTTGGGGAAACACACTTAAGTTTTGGCTTATTTTTATGTATATAGGTAGGTCTGGAAGGAATTTCCAGTTTCATGTCCACACACTATTGAACCTCTTGGGGAAACACACTTAAGTTTTGGCTTATTTTTGTGTATATCAGTAGGTCCGGATCAACTAGAAGTATCACCAGAATGGTGGTTTTGCGGGATAGATATATTTATATATCGTAGAAAATTTATAACGAGGAAATGAGATCTCCCGGAGTGATAGAAACAATTTCTGTTACTTCCGAAATTTATTCCAGATTTGTTATGAAAGAGAAATTGAGGATGCACGCTTTACGGAGCAAATGTAGGGGTTCATGAGATGTCCCGGGATGTCGGAAATATATTTTTGACATCATTAGATAATATCGATGATTTTATCTATAGGGGTTAAGTGGTTCCGGAGAATTTTCAGGGACTTTCCATATAAGGGGGGAGGGAGGAGGGAGTATCGGGAGGGGGTAGATTTCCCCCTCATGGCCAAGCCCTAATGTTGGGGGATTCCATGTGGGCCCCAGTGGCTTTACAAAATGGTACTCATCGTCGCGGTATTTTCTCTGATTTTACTGAAGAAAAAAGAGAACGAAAAAGGAAAAAAAGAAAATAGGAAGGGAGAGAGGAGGTGCAGGTAGACACCACCTCGAATCCGAGTTGATCTAGGAAGGAGGGGTGCGGCCACCTTTGATGGTGCGACCACCTCCTTCTACTTCACCTAGAACTCCCCTCCCTTTTGGAAAGTCTCTCCCCTCCTTCCACTATATAAAGCACCCCAAGCTCCAAGCAAATCACACAGTTGGCTCTCAAACCTCTCTCTCTTTCTCTAGAATAATTAGAGCACTAATTAGAACTTATAATTGAATTAGATCTTTCTCTAATAATTAGAAGACTAATTAGAGCCCTTTTAATTAAATTAGAGGTTCTTCTAATTTGATTAGAACTTTCTCTAATTGAATTAGAGCTTCTTCGAATTAGGTTTGAGGTGTTCCTCTCCAATTAGACCTAACTTCTAATTACTCTCTCTCTTGTGTTGAGGACACCACCTTCATACACACCTGCGGCGTCAAGTCCTGGACGGCGAAGCTCTGCAGAATTTTCCCCGACATATGTCTGCATACTCTTAGAGGGGTAACACGTGAAACCCTGACTCTGCTGGATGACGGTGCTGGATACGGGGAGTTGGCAACATCCTCACTGACATGCTTGTGCGTGAGTATCTTCCACACACTTCATCGACACACCTCTTGCACTACTACAATGTCTGGTACACAATCTCGAAAAATAGATCTTGGAATTTATATTCACTTGTATCTGCATAGCCAGGTCTTGATTGTTGCGTAGAAAGTTTGGGGGATTTTTTTAAATTCCCGTTGCACAACACAACAGGTCCATAGCAGAAGTTAGATGATGTTCTCTTCTTCTTGTGCTACCATGCCACGATCAAGGAACAATAGCGCAATCACGCATACCAAGGAACCAAGGAAACACCAGAAGACCAAGCACATGAAGAGGCATTTTTCCTCATTCGATAGTTCGTCAATGAGGCTGAAGTGAATTTATGCAAGGTACATACAAATGAAAAGGTTGAAGATTTTTTGACAAAAGACACTTCCACAACCAAATCACAAGGATCACTTAAGGGCAATGGGTATGAGATATGGTCTCATGTGATGTCTGAGTAAAATCTCTAGTGCAAGTGGAAGTCGTCTGAGTCAAATCTCAAGTGCAAGTGGAATATTGTTGAAAGTTATGCCCAAGAGTTAGACTCGGCAGGGCTGACTCCACTATGTATTCATAAGTATGTAATAGTCCTTGGATAGTCATCAATGATGTATGTCATCGGTTAAGTGATTAGATTGTGGAACCATATATTGTATGATGTTTATTCTAAATGTTCATAGTCTATAGAGTTATGTAGACGTTTAACTGTTACTAGTGTGTGATTCGGCTGATGACCCAGTTCTATTGGTCATGTGCATGGAGATGCTAGTCCGACTCCATGGACTCCGCCAAAGGAGTTTTGACGGCGAGAAAGACTCACCCATATGAGACACAATGGTGTTAGTCACATCAATCTATCTTCCATAATTCTTATACCCGAGAACCGTGTACGATCTGAGTTGTGGGTGTACCAGCTTAGGATCTAGCAAACACTATCTATGACATGATGGTTATAAAGTTACATTTCGGGCCGAATCAGGAAGCAAGTTGCATGACTTAGTTGACCAAGAATGAATTTTCCCCTCGGATCCAGAGATATGTTTTCTTGGCCCACTCGTGTAACTTGATTCAGAAAGCATGGTTGTTTAGAGTTAGTTGAGTAGTATTAAGAATTAATAAAGCGAACAATGTCACAAGGCAAGATAGAATCAAAGATATTAAAGCGATCACAATCTCCCGTCCATATACTTGGCAAGGTACATCGTGAGGTAAAGAGATGTAGCGCCCTCACATTTAATAATGTGAGAACTACTGTGTTAAGTGCTAGTCCCTGGATCAATGCTAGCACCACAGAACAAAATGCAAAGTATCATTGCAGGAGTATCAAAATTATTACAAAAGATCCAGAATAGCCAAGTATAGCTTTATTACAAAGTGCATAGTCTTGAAAGACTAGCAAAACTCAGAGTTCTAAACAGAAGAAATAAAGATAGCAATGAGCCTCCATCTTCAATCATGCGCCATAGGCATTACATGTTGGGTGTAGACTCGAGTCCAAGTACTTAATCAAACTTCATCCTCAAAATTTCCTGCACGTTGGAATATGCAGCCCCCGAAGGAGATTCAGTGCAAACAATGTACTGGCAAATGACACTATGGTGGATATAAAATGGCAAGTATAAACTACATGCATATCTGGCTTGGTGGAGTTTAGGCTTTTTGCAGAAAGCAAGTTTTTCCCTAACACTTTTGAAAAAGATTTTTCTTTCAAAGGTTGGTACCATGGGACACACCCATGAGCACCACAACTAACATTTCCTTAGCCAAATTTTACTTCTTCAAAACGGTGTTGAGATTCTTCTGTCCATCCTTGTCCAGCTGCTCGAAGTCGTCCTTTGCGGGAACACGGCTATGATCATAGTTTCTAACTCTGTAGAGGTTGTGCACTTTCACCCTTTGTCTTCAATTAGCCCAAACATCCTATACACCCAGAGTGCATCATGGAAAGGAGAGAATTGAGACGATATCTTTCAGAAGCAAGAATCCAACCCAACCAGCAAGACCCGTTCCACCTATAATTCTGCTACATCTTCATGTCAAGCATGGGCTGAACTCTCACAACTTAGTTGATCAAGAAAGAGCCCATATGTCAAAGGGCTGCACGGAAAGCTACTAAACTTAGAGGACTTGGTAATCTCTTTGTTCCCTGGGTGGCAATCCACAAGTGAACACCCCTCGAGGCGACACTCAACTCTCATCAACCAAACAACCAAATCCACCCAGGTGGTTCATTGAAATTTATACTTAGAATTTTTCACAACATTGAGTAAAACAAATTTGTAGCAAGGCTAAGCATCAACTAAGTATAAGTCTCCAAAATAAAAAGTCTAAAGGATGGCTACACACTACTTGGGATTTCGCATAGCATAATAATAACTTAGTAAAATTCCCTGTCATGCATACTACTCAAAACACTAGTAATGCATAGTGAAAATATGGGAGATTTGATGGTGTGTCACTTGCCTTGGCAATAGGATGAACAATCACAACAAGAATAACAACAACAAGAGTAGACTTTCTCCTCTTCACAATCTAAACAAGCAAAACAAACCACACATAAACATACAAAACAACATAACAAAATAACAATACAAAAACATGTATGCATGCTATGCAATGATCAAATTAATGCACAAAATTCACAACTAACAAAATGCACCCTGCCGGAGAGGAGATCATCACCGGAGGCCTCTTCATCACCATGCCTGGCTCCGAGGTGATGCGTGAGTAGTTCATCCTTGGACTACGGGTTCGTAGCTGTAGCTAGATGGTTGTCTTCTCCTCATATGCCTCCATGTTTAGATCTCGTGAGCTGCCTATCATGATCGAGATTAATCTTATGTAATTCTCTGTGCTGTGTTTGCTGGATCCGATGAATATTGACCTTATGCCAAGTTGATTATAGTCTTTATTTGCATTTGTTATTTGTGATCTTGCATGCTCTCCGTTGCTAGTGGTTATTCTGGCCAAGTAATTGGTAGTGACTCCAAGTGGGAGTATTTATGCTCGATAGTGGGTTCATGCCTCCTTGTTGCCTTGCTCGAGTGACAGAAACGTGAAGGGGGAGGATGTGCTGTTGCCATTAGGGAGAAAACAGCGGTGAGAGTGCCCGCGTGCGTAATAATTTCTTACATTACACACTTTGTTTAATTCGATTATCTGTTGCTTGCAACTTAATACCTGAGGGGGTTCAGATGATAACCTGAGGGTGGATTATTAGTCATAGATGCAGATGGATGTCGGTCTATGTATCTTGTTGTAATGCCCGCACTAAATAGCATAGTAATCTTCATGTAATATTGTGCACTACGGTGCAACCTTTATTTGTCAATTGCCCATCTGTAGTTTGTTCACCCAGCATGCTATATTTTATGGAGAGACACCACTAGTGAAACTACGAACCCCGATCCATTTTCCACAATGTTAAACAAACCACAACAATTTCCTGCTCTCTTTTCTTTCTGCAAGCATACACTATTTTTCCACACTATACGACTAATCTTTGTTTTCAGCAAGACCAGTGAGATTGAGAACCTGACTGTTTCAGTTGGGGCAAAGTATTTTGATTATGTTGTGTGCAGGCTGCACGTTGTTGCTGACAACGGTGAAGCGCCAGCACAACCGTCAGTGGCATAAACCTTCCGAAGATTCTCTTTCTCCTACTGGATTGATAACCCTGGTTCTTAACTAAGGGGAATACTTCTACTGATGTGCTCATCACACCCTCCTCTTGGGGTTCCCAACATGCTTTGCCAGCATCAAGGATTTTTCTGGCGCCATTGCCGGGGAGAAGGAAGTCTTCTGGCAAGGGGAGTCTCTCACTCTCAATCTCTTTATTTTATTTTATTGTCTTGTTTTTATTTTTGTCTTGTTTTTATTTCTCTATATCAAAAACACAAAAAATTTAGTTTATTTCTCTATATTGAAACCACAAAAAAATTAGTTTACTTCATAGCTTGTATTTATTTGCTTGCTTTTATGTCTAGTTTTGTTCCTGTCATTATGTCACCACAAGAAACTATCTTCACTTTCAAACAAGGGAATGATGAGAACTTCAAAGAAGCTTGGTCTCGACCTTTTGATTCCTATTGCAAAGTTGAACCTAAAATGACTCTAAATCTGTTTCTTCGTAGTTTTTACTTTGGTCTTGTTCTTTGTTATAGATATGCTTTGAATACTGTGGTAGGAGGTGATTTCCTTAATTGTGATAGAGATCAAGCTTTCAATGCTATAAGAAAATTAATTGCAACCTACAGCTTATCCAGTAGTTCTGATAAAACCTTTGCAAATATTTATGCTAGATTAAATACTCTTGAATCACATATTTCTATCTTAAAAGAGGGATGTAGCCAAATTCGTGAACATCTTGATCATGTACCAATAAATTTTGAGTCAACAAATATGATCCCTTTGGTTAAACTTGTTATAAATGGAGAAACTTTTCATGCTCGTTGTGATATTATGTCTGAATTTTGTCTTATGCCTAAGGAAATTTATGAATCTTTGAACCTTTGGGGGCTAGCTGATGGAGGAGAAGAAATTCCTCTCATTAATAACACCACTATATTTCCCATTGGGATAGTTGAAGGAGTGTTTACAAAAATCATGAGAAGTACCATATCCACTGATTATCTTGTTATTGAATGTGTAGGAGAAGGAAGAATTACGCTTGGAAGATCCCTGCTGAAACTCCTGGGGGCAGTAATAGATGTGGGGAATGGTACATTAAAATTTACCTTCACACCATGTGAACACACGTTCCCCCAACCCAAGAAGAAGGTTAAGAAGAAGGGTAAGAGGAGCAAAAATAGAGTTATTGGTATTGATGTTGATGCTTCTTCACTTGAAAACACTTGAGTTGATTTTTCTATGCCTAGCTGAAAGGCTTTAAAGACAAGCGCTACCGGGAGACAACCCGTTTTATTTCTCTGTTTTCTTTCAGTTTTCCTTTGTTTTCTTTGTTGTGCTTGCACTTGGGTGTTGTATATTTCTTTAGAAAACCCCTCTGTATCTTTTCTTTTGAGTTTTTGTTGATCCAAGTAAAGCCAATAGTGGAAAGTTGAGCCTATATTTCGGATTTCTGCGCAGGAAACAGATTTCTGCTGTCCATTGTAAATTCCGTTAAAAATCACAGAAAATTCAAATTGACCTGAGCTTTTTTGTGCTTAATCCTGAGTTATATACGAAACTTTTTATATAAAACCAATTTTTGATTTGAGCAACAGAAGATTTGTGAAAAAATATATCTTTACCTGCTGTTCTGTTTTTGACAGATTTCTGCCATTTATCGCATTTGCATCTTAATCTCTTTCTTTTGGTGTTCTTTTGAGAAAAAGAATTCTTAAAGAAGTTGTGACAGTAGCTAATGTGTTTTTGAGTATTAGAATTGTTTTGAAACTGAACCATGTGGATTTATTATTCCAATTGCACTAACATTGATAATGAAGATTGTGAGAATTTTGATGTGAAGGAAGTTTTCAAGGGTCAAGAGAAGAGGATTATATGATGTGATCAAGAAGAGTGAAAAGCCTAAGCTTGGGGATGCCCCGGTGGTACATCCAAGAAAATTCCAAGAAGACTCAAGAGTCTAAGCTTGGGGATGCCCAAGGCATCCCCTTCTTCATCAACAAATTATCAGGTCACTTCTAGTGAAACTATATTTTTATTCGGTCGCATCTTATGTGCTTTACTTGGAGCGTCTTTTATTTTTGTTCTCAGTTTGCTTTTTCTCTTGCTTTCAGTTTGTTTTTAATTTCATAATAATCTTGGTTGGACCCCAGCATTCTTTTATTGGAGAGTGACACGCTCCGCTTTTTCTTGCGAATACGTTGTATTCTTAATCTCTGTCTAGCTGCTGCATTTATTCAGCTCCTGTTTTGCATGTATCTCTTATTAGAGCTGTTAGTTTTAGTAGTGTTATGTGAGTACTCTCATGTTTGCTTGTTGTATCATAAATAGTATTTTTGTTAAAGCATGTTTTGTATGGTCCTTGTTGGGAGAAACAGAAAACTGCTGCTTGAAGTAGAATTTATAACAGTACTAGTAGAAGCTTGTATAGACTGTGGCTAGGAATTTTTCATGCCATGCTAAATGTTATTTTAGTTTTAAATCCTTGTGGTTATTGAGTAGCATGACTACCCTTAAATATCTGAGACTGTTTAATATGTATTGAAGGATTCTTGAGTTTTTCTTGTCATAGTAAAGCATCAATATATGGTATTCTCTTTCGAATGTTTTATTTGGTTGACTTGGCGCATGATCACACCATGTTTATGACTACAAAACAGTCACGAATAGCCTCCATGACCACTTAGTTTTTGAACTTTTGATACTGCTTATGTTTTAATTAATGATGCTTACGTCGCTATGCATGATTATGGCTCTTATGCTCTCTTGATTTGTCGCTCCCAGTATTTTGCTAGCCTCCACATGTACTGAGTATGAGCTCTACTCGTGCATCCAAACTCCCTTAAACCAAAGTTTTTCCCATTGTGTCCACCATACCTAACTACATGTGGTATTTAACTGCCATTCCAAAGTAAATTGCTCATGTGTTACCTTTAAAACCTTCAAAATTACTCCTGCTTTATGTTCCTGTTTTTGCTCATGAGGACGTAAATAGAGAATATTTATCTCACTTGTTGATTGGATTTCACACCCTGGACTAGTGGCTTTATCCGCTTATCCAAATGATAGAAGAGCTGACAGCGGGGTGCCCAGCCCCAAATTAATGCATACAAATACTCTTCACAATTTTTGCCCCTGATTTATCAGTCAAAGCATAATTGTGTAAACAAAAGAGAAAGAGGGATGACCTTCTACACCAGTTGCGTCCTTCACCATGGGAGGCACTCTTGTGAATCCAATTGACTTGTGACGTACTGTATTTTCTGTTTACCATTCGTTGACATTAGCATACATCTCCCAAAATATAAACACTCCTCCACGGTATGTGATTGTTGGCAGGCACCCGAGGATTCGGTTGGCCATGGTTTGTGAAAGATGGATGGGAGGAGTATCAAACTTTTAATACCTCTGTTTAATAAAATAAAAGCTCTAGCACATGAGTGATCACTGCTTCCCTCAGCGAAGGGCCTTTCCTTTACTTTATGTTGAGTCTCCATCTTCTAACTTTATGCACAGTTGAGAGAGCATTTTTGCCATTCTGAGTTCTATGTGCATTTGTCCCATAAGCATCAATAATTACTTCATAATGTGATATTATTTGTTCTTAAATTATTTGTTCTAGTCTTCCTCTTGAACTTTCAAGGTGTCCTGGCATATAAGTTTTGCACCACTCTTAAGGACTATCGAAATATCACTTTGCCATGTGGCATATAAGTTTTGCACCACTCTTAAGGACTATCGAAATATCACTTTGCCATGCTTTCTCTATACCTGAAACAAACGTTTACCCTTATTTGCATTATTATTCATGATCCTTTATTTGAGTTACTTTCTGTGATGCAAAGTAATTGCTATGCTTTATTATTAAAGTTTTATTTATCATGCCTGTGTTTAAAGACTTATGATCTTAGCGTTCATATGCTTTTACATTAAATTGATCAAGTTTGTGTTAGTAGCATGTCACCACAGAAATTACTGTTTTATGGTTTACCTACTAGAGGACGAGTAGGAACTAAGCTTGGGGATGCTTGATACGTCATAAACGTATCCCTAATTTCTGATGCTCCATGATCATATTTTGCCAATTGCTACATGTTTTCTCGCTTATTTATAGCATTTTTATACGTTTTCCGTACTAACCTATTAACAAGATGCCACAGAGCCAGTTCCCTGTTTTCTGCTGTTTTTTAGTTTCAGAAAATTTGTTCTAGAAATATTCTCGGAATTTGAAAATTTGAAGCCCGGAAGTCCAATTTTCCCCGGAAGCATCCAGAAGACCGAAGAGGAGCCGAAGAGGGGCAGCAGGGGGGCCACACCATAGGGTGGCGTGGCCCCTGGCCGCGCCAGCTAGGGGTGTGGGCCCCCTGGAGCGCCACCGCCTTCGCCCATTCGCCTATTTAAGCCCCCTAGATGGAAAACCCTAGGCACCTAATCAAAATCCCCGAAAAAGTTCCGCAGCCGTCGTCACCATCAACCCCAGATCAGGGGGGTTCTGAAGCTGTTTCCGGCACCCTACCGGAGAGGAGATCCTCTTCATCACCATGCCTGGCTCCGGGGTGATGCGTGAGTAGTTCATCCTTGGACTACGGGTTCGTAGCTGTAGCTAGATGGTTCTCTTCTCCTCATATGCCTCCATGTTTAGATCTCGTGAGCTGCCTATCATGATCGAGATTGATCTTATGTAATTCTCTGTGATGTGTTTGCTGGGATCCGATGAATATTGACCTTATCCCAAGTTGATTATAGTCTTTATTTGCATGTGTTATTTGTGATCTTGCATGCTCTCCGTTGCTAGTGGTTATTCTGGCCAAGTAATCGTTAGTGACTCCAAGAGGGAGTATTTATGCTCGATAGTGGGTTCATGCCTCCTTGTTGCCTTGCTCGAGTGATAGAAACGTGAAGGGGGAGAATGTGTTGTTGCCATTACGGAGAAAACAGCGGTGAGAGTGCCCGCGTGCATAATCATTGCTTACATTACACACTTTGTTTAATGCAATTATTTGTTGCTTGCAACTTAATACCTGAGGGGGTTCGGATGATAACCTGAGGGTGGATTATTAGTCATAGATGAAAATGGATGTCGGTCTATGTATCTTGTTGTAATGCCCGCACTAAAAAGCATAGTAATCTTCATGTCATATTGTGCACTACGGTGCGACCTTTATTTGTCAATTGCCCAGCTGTAATTTGTTCACCTAGCATGCTATCTTTTATGGAGAGACACCACTAGTGAAAAACCCCGGTCCATTTTCCACAGTGTTAAACAAACCACAACAATTTCCTGCTCTCTTTACTTTCTGCAAGCATACACTGTTTTTCCACACTATACGTCTAATCTTTGTTTTTAGCAAGATCGGTGAGATTGACAACCGTACCGTTGAGGAAAAGTATTTTGATTGTGTTATGTGCAGGCTCCACGTTGTTGCTGACACCGGTGAAGCGCCAGCACCACCGTCAGTGGCATCAACCTTCCGAAGATTCTCTTTCTCCTACTGGATTGATAACCCTGGTTCTTAACTAAGGGGAAAACTTCTACTGCTGTGCTCATCACACCCTCCTCTTGGGGTTCCCAACACGCTTTGCCAGCATCATTGGCATGCTTTGTTAGAAGATGCTACCGACTATCGTCTTGAGGCCGATTATCTGTCGAGACATCGTAGTAGAATTCATAGACGGGGGTGCCATGAGACTACCGATAGAGATGTGGGCGACGTGGTTGTGCGAAGGACAATGACACAAGGTTTTTACCCAGGTTCGGTACGGCGCAGTAATGCGACGTTCCTACTCTTGCAAACTCACTATTCAGGACTAAATCCTGGAAATACAGAGTACAATATGAGGTTCTATTAGCTGCTCGTCAAGGATCAACCTCTCGGCGAGTTAGCCTTTTTTTCCAGCTATCATATCTCCCGTCCAGCTTTATATAATAGCCGGATTAGGGCATACAAAGTAGGAAACCTAGAAGACTACGGTAACTCTTTAACTTGAAAGTAAGGAATCCGCCTTCTACTCCAAGCCAGATAACGTGGGCCGTGATCCGGGTTCTTCTAGAATCCGGCTCCTGTGCATCAGCTTACCGGGCCGCCTAACGGACCATAGCCCATTACCATTTAGGCCACCCTGGTAATCCGGCACTTTAGACTACCATCTGATATACCCCTAGTTGGTATATATCCGACAGTAGCCCCCAAGAAGGATTAAGACTCGAATTCGCCGTCTTTCGCCAAATGCATATTTTCCAAGAAATACTGGCCTGCAGTCTTGATTCTTCTTTTTCTTCTCAAAGGATGTTATAACGCAAAACTCGGAATCCAGAAAATCCGGCTTTTCTTCCACGAATCTTCGCGGAGAAGGAACTTCCTATGTCAGCGCTTTAACCTTGCTGACGTAAGGGACGTTTGGGTTACAGGTGGGAAACCCAGAAACATATCTCTGACAGATTCTCGCGGGAAACGAGGCGATAGCAATAATCACCCGTCGTTTCATTTCCCGGAATTTCCGGCGAGTGACACACGTTGATCATCCAACGGTCAAAAGATCCGTTAGCACGCATCGTGACGGGATTCCAGTTATAAATAGCCGTCTTCGTTCTCCGTGAAAATCTTTCGCTCTCACTTCGCAACGCCATTTTCAGCGCCCAAGTTCCTGCAGAGCACTTCCCGAGCGCACGAACGCACCCAAGACCTCACCGGAGCGACCGAGCGCCGTCCCTCGATGGCATCACCCAGCTCTTCAACAGCCCGCACCGTCTCAAAAGACATCGACGAGATCATCGACACGATGGATCCTCAGCTGGATTCACCGGTGCGTGTCTCCGGCGACGAGCCTGCGAAGCCACAGGTGGCGCGGCGGGCGAGGAAACCCCTCTCGCCTCTGCGGATCTTGCGGGGTCCTCTTCCGCGCCTCCCCCGCCGTTCGCGCCTGAGACGGTGGAGGAGAAAATCGCGCTCGTCGGAGACGAGCTCGCGGCCGCGGAGGCCGCAGCATCCGCCGCCGCTGGAGCCGAAGAAGAGGCGGAAACTGCCGGCAACTGGAGTGCCAGCAGTATTCCGCCATCCCTCCTTCCGACAATGGAGAAGGAGGGGCTCGTGCTGAAGGGGAAGTGGCGGCTCCCGGAGGACGAGACCGAGCCCGCGCCAAAGGACGAGGAGCGCGTCCTCCTTACCTCTCATATCGCGAGAGGTATGGGTTTGCCGCCTTCCGCCTTTTTCTTGGAAGTTCTCCACCATTACGGTGTCCAGCCTCATAATCTTCCCCCAAATTCCATTCTTTATCTAGCCGGCTTCCAAGCCCTTTTCGAAGGGTATTTAGGAATTGCTCCTAGACTAGATTTCTGGCAATACTGCTTCGGAGTGAAGCGTAACCCCACAAAGGGTGTTCTTCCTATCTGCGGGACCATTTCTTTCACTCTTAGGAGGTTTAGGGAAGATTGGTACCCAAAGATAAAAACGTCAGAATCCGTCAAATTTTGGACGGGTTCTTTCTTTTATCATCCTGACGTCCCATTTCCTGGGAAAGAAAACGGGGTTCCACCATTCGCCAACTCCGCCGCCATCCCGCAAGAGAGTTGGGCAGTGGAGGCGGTGCAAACTTTGCCGGAAGATCTGATGAAGATAAAGCGGCGTATCGCCAAACTTACTTCTTCTAAACCTCCCTTAACTGGAACTGATACTGTTCTGTGCTGGTTCGGCCGCCGGATTCAACCTCTCGCTTTCCGCTCCCGACTCCTTTGTGAATACGAAGGGCTAGAAGACGAAATGGGAGGGACGGACAAAGCCTTCTCCAAAAGGGACTTCAAGAAACGAGCCAACCAATTGGTTGCTACTCGGGATCAATACGAAGAAAGCTTGGAAATGTATCACGAGGAGAACCCAATCCCTAAGGTATTTTTATTTTCCTTGATTTGGGTTTCTCTCGGATTACTTCTTTTTCCTGGCTTAATCCAGTATTTTGCCTTTTCCCTAGTTTGACAAACTTAAGGAAGCTGATCTTGCATCCGACGCCGAACTCAACGACTTACACGCCAGTTTTTACGGCGGTCGGAAACGCAAGAGGCAAGTGATTCCCGAAGAAGTAATAAATATTGACGGAATTCCCATCGCCGCATCCGGGTATTTTACTAGAGCTCTTTGCTTACATTCCCTTCCGGTTCTTCGAGATATTTACTTCTCGGATTTTTCCTTTTCAGCCTTGCTCCAGTTCCTTTGAAATCAAAGAAATTGAAGAAACATAAAGCTGCTACTAGCAAAGGAGAGCCGTTTTCCGCTGCAGCTTCTCCTGTTCCAACTACACTTGGTAGAGAGGAGAAGACCACGAACCCGGACATACAATTCCAACAATCCAGCCAGCCTGTTGCATCTAACATGATGCGAGGGAAAGGGCGGGACCAGAAATGGGTAGACATCCTCGAACTGGGGAGGATGAACCTATTCCCACTTTCGACAGGAACTTCCAGGTAAAGGAAGAACCGTTTGACGACCTCGGATATATTCGTCCGGAAGCTAAGAAGTTCTTCGCTCCTGCTCCTTTGATCCGTCCTTGGCCACAAGGCGGGCTAGTTGTCCGAAATAACTTCGTATTTTCACCTCGTCAGGTCATGCAAGACGGCCTGCATCATGTTGGAATTCTCTTTTCTGAATATTTAAGGGAATTCAACGAAAACTTGTCCAGTTTGCAGCAAATCAGCCAGGTAATATCTCTAGCCCACAAGCAATAAGTCGAATGCATGCTGTCAACTTAATGCTTATTATTACGCTTGTTCTAACTTAAGCGTCTTGCTTTCATTTCCGTGTTTCAGCAAACCGATGACACAATAAACTTGGAAGTTTTTAACAAGCTTAACATAAAAAATAAGGAGGTTAAAACTCTCCTATCTATTCTTGATGTTAAAGAAACAGAGCTGACATCATCTCAGCTTAAGCTGGAAGAAACAACAGGTATACTTTTAGTTCTCTCTAGTTCTTTGTCCATAATTTTTGCTAAGTATTTTTTCGAGTTTTCTTATCCCGGAATTTTTTCCTTGCTTTCCAGCTGCTTTGGCGAAAGCCAAGCAAATAGCTGAAGATGCCGAAAATGCCGAGAATCTCCGCCGGGAGAATTTGGACCTTCATAAGGAACTTATGAAGGTTCAAAAAGATCTGGAGGCCAGCAATTTGGCTCTTGGAATTGCTCAATCCAAGGCCTCCCAACAAGCGGACAAGGACAAGGCCACTATCCAAGATTTGGAGGACGCCTTAACCCTGCGCCTGGAGGAAGGCTCCGAGATGGACAAGATCCTCGGTAAGTTATCAACTTTTACCGGATTTTCCATGTCTTAATTTCTTTCTCTGCTTTTCCGCTAACCCTTTGGTTGTTCTATCTTGAAAAAACAGGAGACAACCCAGATCTTACTCGGATTGAGAAAATCCGAGCTTTCGGGAAGGTATTCACTGCGATCCGAGCTGTAGGCATGCAGCTGGTCAACAAGTACCTTCCCGCAAGAACTGGGGAATTCTTGGAAGTTGAGAAACTTCCGGAAGCTATCCTGGAGGTGGCGGACTCGAAGGAATCCACCTTGCGCTCCGCAGCACGGGGTGGTGCACGCATGGCTTTAGGCCTTATGCGTATGCATTACCCCAGTGCCAAATCTTGGCGCGTGGCGTCCGGTATCCCTCTTGGATACTCGGAGACCCAGCGGACCACTATCTTTGATAAAATCAAGGGTCACGCCACCAAGATCGCCTCTATGGTGAATATCTCCATCACCTATCCGGAAGAGGAGATTCCAGAAGCCCCCGAGGATGACAACAGTGAAGAAGACTCGGATGCTTGAAGAATTCTCCCTACCCTGGATAGGAGAAATAGGAAATAGGAGCATTACTGCACTTTACAATGTAATTTATATTGTAATGCTTCAATTATTTTGTATAAACAAGTACTCCGCCTTTTGCAGTTTAACTTTTATGAAATCCTTTGCAAGTTTTCCGGGTTTTTTATTCCTTTATCTTCCAAGTTCTCTGGTTTGTGTGCTTTAACCGTCCTTAGCGTTTTAAATGGCTCAGTAGTACTTTAATCTTCACGCCAAGTTACTGGGTAAACCGATCGGTTTAAACTTGGAAATGTGGATCATACTAAAGGCATTTTTACTTACTAGCTCCAGTGACCCAGCACATAAACAATCAGATAATGCTTAGAGAAAAGTAAGGAACTTTTTGAATGAAGCTCGGGCACGCAGGCACAATCCGAGTTTCCCTTAATCATTCAGTTTCTAAACGCCGAGCACGCAGGCACAATTCGAGTTAACATTGAGTATTTTGTAAGATCATTGGGAAATAGATAAGACGGAATCATGCTTTGTACTATAATAAACTTGTAAAAACATGGATGTAAGAATTCCGACAACTTTATTTCATGATCTCAAAGATTTTTACATAGAAATTGAACTAAGTATAGAAGGGACGTAACTGCTGGATACTCCAGGGCCTCTTTGTCTCTCCTAGTTCATCATCTATCTTTCTCTTTCTTTTGTGATTCGGCTTCTGGGATCATCTTCCGTATCGCGAATGTCTACAAGATAATATGATCCATTCTTCATGGCTTTACTAATGACAAATGGTCCTTCCCATACTGGGGCCATTTTGTGCTTTCTTTGCTGTACCAATCTTAGCACTAGGTCACCTTCTTTAAAAAAACGATGCCCGATTTTCCGACTATGACAACGTCGTAAACCTTGCTGATAGATGGCGGATCTTTGAAGCACAAGTTCTCGTTCTTCTTCTAAGAGATCGACAGCATCCTGTCGTGCATTTTCGGCATCTGATTCATCGAAATCTTGCACTCTTGGGCTGTCATGGATCATGTCCGTTGGAAGGATTGCTTCTGCACCATAAACTAGGAAAAACGGGGTTTGCCCAGTTGACCTGTTTGGTGTTGTTCGAATGCTCCAAAGCACGGAAGGTAGCTCTTCTACCCATGCACCAACTGCTCTATGAAGAGGAGATTCGAGTCTTGGGCGTATTCCTTGTAAGATTGAGCTATTCATTCTTTCAACCTGACCATTTGATTGCAGGTGTGCCACAGATGCGAGATCTAGGCGAATTTCCGTTTGTCAGCAATATTTTGCCAACTCTCAAATAGAGAAATTTGTCCCATTGTCGGTTATTATGCTGTGTGGAACGCCGTATCTCATGACTATGTCAATGATGAAATTTCTGGCAGTTACACCGTCAAGTTTTTTTATGGGTTTGGCCTCCACCCACTTGGTATATTTATCCACTGCAACGAGTAGATGCATAAGTCCGCCTCTGGCAGTTTTGAATGGTCCCATCATATCTAGCCCCCATACCGCGAACGGCCATGTAATGGGGATAGTTTTGAGTGTTTGGGCTGGCATATTTGTCTGCTTGGCGTAATATTGACACCCTGCACATGTGTTTACTATGTGCTCAGCGTCTGTCTTGGCTGTTAGCCAGAAAAACCCTGCTCGGAATGCTTTTTTGACTATGCTTTTTGATTAAGCATGATGTCCGCAATCTCCGGCATGGATTTCTTGCAGGATTTCTCGTCCTTCTTATGGTGAAATACATCGCAGAAAAATTCCGGTAGTGCTGCGTTTATACATGCAATTATCAATTACCTTGTATCCTTTGCATCGACGCTGAATCTGTCTTTGCAAGACTTCGTCAGATCCATCCGGGTACTTCTGATCAACTAAGAAGTTTAAATATGGGATTGTCCAATCCGGGTTTACGAACATGACTTCAATTGACTCGGATGCCAGAGGATAATCAACATCTCCACCTTTTATCGATGGTTCGTACAAATGTTGGACGAACACACCTGGTGGTAGGGTTTTGACCCTTTCTGACCCCATGCGAGCTAAAGCATCCGCGTTCCAATTTTCCTCCCTTTTAACATGGAGTACTTCGAATCCAAAGAAACAAATGGCAAACTCGTCCACCGTTCTCCGGTATTCGGCCATTATAGGGCTTTTGGCGTCCCAAGTTTGGTTGAGCTGGTGCTGTACCAAATCTGAGTCGCTGTAGGATAGGATGCGTTTGACACCTATTTCCTTTGCAATATGCAAGCCGTGAAGCAAAGCTTAATATTTTGCCACATTATTACTGGCGTTGAAGTGTATTTGTAATACATATTCCATTGTATCTCCTTTAGGGGATTTTAGAACTACACCAGCTCCAGCGCCCTCCTTCATCTTGGATCCGTCAAAGTGCATGATCCAGTACTCGGACTCCGGCATTGGTGTTTTTTCCATTGCTTCCGTCCAGTCGGCAACAAAATCTGCCAGAACTTGGGATTTTATTGCCGTCCTAGGCTGGTACTTAATGTCGAATGCTGCTAGCTCGATGCCCCATTTGGCTACTCGGCCAGTTGCCTCTGCAATCTTTATTATATCCCCTAGTGGCGCTTTGCATACCACTGTTATGGAATGTCCATGGAAGTAATGGCAAAGTTTTCTAGATGCGAAAAATACGCCATATGCCAGTTTTTGATAGTGTGGATACCTTTGTTTGGACTCGGAGAAAACTTCGCTTATGTAATATACCGGATGCTGGTCTGGTATGCTTTGTTCGTCTTTCTTCCTTTCCACAACAATTACTGCACTAATTACCCAATTTGTAGCCGTAAGGTACAATAACATAGGTTCTTCGTCTTTTGGGGATGCCAAAATCGGAGCTTTCATCAAAGATTCCTTCAACTGGGTTAGCGCTGCATCTGCCTCCTCTGTCCATTCAAATTTGTCGGATTTCTTCAACAATTTGTATAGTGGCAAGGCTTTATCCCCCAGCCGGCTAATAAAACTGCTGATGGCTGCAGCAGAACCCGTCAATCTTTGCACGTCTTTTATGCATGTAGGCTTGGAGATGTTTAAGATTGATTTGATCTTTTCCGGGTTTACTTCTATTCCTCTATGAGAAACGATGAAACCCAGAAGTTTTCCTGAGGGAACCCCGAATACGCCCTTTACTGGATTTAACTTCATTTTATAAGCGTGCAAATTTTCGAAGGTTTCTCGCAAATCCTCAAGGAGTGTTTCTTATTTCTTGGTAACGACAGCAATGTCGTCCACGTAAACATGGACATTTTTGCCAATCTGACTATGCAAACACCGTTGCATGCAACGCAGGTAGGTTGCACCTGCGTTCTTCAGGCCAAATGGCATGGTTATATAATAGTACGTCCCATAAGGGGTTATGAATGAAGTTTTGATTTGATCTTCCTTTTCATGCGTGGAATATGCATCCAAAAAGCATAAAATCTCAAAGCCTGCAGTGGCATCTATTATTTGATCGATTCGCGGTAACGCAAACCTATCTTTTGGACACAGTTTGTTCAGGCCGGTGTAATCTATACACATTCTAAGGGCAGTAGTATCTTTCTTCGGGACTAATACTGGATTTGCAGGCCATTCAGTATGTATAACTTCCCGGATAAAATCTGCTGCCAAAAGCTGGATAATCTCCTTGCCAATAGCCTTCCGTCTTCTTCCGTCAAATCGACGGAGACCTTGTTTGACGGGTTTCGATCCTGGAATCACCTTGAGTTGATGCTCAGCAAGTTCCCTGGGTATGCCTGGCATGTCCGCTGGACACCAAGCGAAAATATCCCAGTTCTCACGGAGGAACTTGATGAGCTCGCTTTCCTATTTGTCGGTCATCCCAGTTCCCACTACGACAAATTTTGTCGGATCTTTGGGATCTAGGATTACCTGTCTTGTGTTCTCGGAAGCCTTGAAGCTGTCTGCGGGCTTCCGGCTTTCTTTTCCTGCCGGCATTTCTGTCGGCGATACCTCTTTGGCCAGCTCCTTCAACTCTTCCTTTGCTATGACTTTCTCAGCGCAAAGGGCGTTTTCTTTTTCCAGCTCGTTTGCCAATTTGAAGTCTCCAGATATGGTGATTACTCCTCCTTTGGGTCCTGGCATCTTCAGCTTGTTATAGATATAACATGATCTTGCCATGAATTTGGCGAAAGCCGGACGTCCGAGTATCGCGTGATACACGCTTTCGAACGGCACAACCTCGAAGGATACTTTTTCCTGCCGGAAGTGATATTTGTCTCCAAAGGTTACATCTAGGGAAATTTCTCCTAGGGATCGTGCTTGTCTGCCAGGGACGATGCCGTGAAAACGTATGTTGCCGTGGTTGAGCTGGGTCTCGGAAATTTTCAGATGCTTCAGTGTATCCAGGTACATTATGTTAATGCTGGATCCTCCGTCCATTAGCACTCTTTTTAGCCTAATGTTTTGAACAATAGGACTTACGATTAGAGCTTGTGTGCCGGGTTCAGGGATATTCCCGGGATGATCAGACTGATCCCAGGTAATCGGTGTATTTGAGTATTTCAAGAATTTCGGGGTTGCAGGGACAACCGCGTTTATTTCTCGAAGCGTTCTCTTTGCCACCTTTGCTGATGGGAGTTGCCAGGAAAGTTAGGTTGCATTCTCCATCAACTCTCGGAAACTTAGGCTCGCCTTTTCGCTGTTGTTCCTAGATTTTTTCGTCAGTGTCCGATTCAGTGTCTTCTTTCTCAGCTTCTGGCTTTTGCTTGGAAAACTTCCTCTTGGAATTCTTCTCTTTGTTTCCGGATCCTGCGCTGCCTTTCATATGCTTGTTCAAGCGGCATTGTGCGTTAGTATGAGTAGGCTTCCCAAATTGCGAATGGTGGACACAGTTTTCCGACTTTATTTTCTCCCACTCTTCTTTGGTGTAGTTTATCGGCTCGGTACTGCGTCCTTTCCACCTATTGCCATTTTCCCTTCAAAAGGCTATGTTGACCTCTTTGGCTTCTGTGTTGCATCTAGAGTTCCTTTTTTCTCAGGGCGAGGGTTCTTTTTGGCCTGTATCAGTGTATCGATATTGCCTCCTCTTGCCCTGATGTCGTCCTCGGCTGCAGCGTGTTCGTTGGCGGTTGTAAGCATAGATCCGAAATCTTTGTGCTTTTTGGAGCCAATCATGAACGGTACAAGTCCGGGTTTTAGGCCATTGACGAAAGCATGCATTGCTTGAACGTCAGTTACTCCAGAGCAACTATTCTTCATTGCCGTGCATCTTGAGATGAAATCCACGTATGGTTCGTCCTCAAATTGGGTGTAACGGTTTAGCTGGTTGATGCTATTCGGGCGTTTGTAGGTTCCCCAAAAATGCTGAGTAAATACTCGAGCCATATCATCCCAGCTGTCGACAGTTCTGGAGGGTAATCCATTGATCCAATCTCTGGCTCCATCCAGTAACATTAGGGGAAGAAACTTTACAGCTTCCAGGTCTGTCCCATTGTTGATTTGGACGGTTGTATGATAGTCTGAGAGCCAGGTATCCGGGTTTGTACTACCGGTATATTTTTGGTATGTTGGACCAACTTTGGCAAAGCCAGCATGTAGGGTTATCCTTCGGATCCTATCTGTGAAGCACTTAGGTCCAAAGTATAGATCGTCTCTTTCCGCTCTATCCATGTGTGCGGAGTACCTCCCGGCTGAATGGACATAAGGGGATCTGCTTCTTTCTTTTCCATTGTGGCGCGAACGCGCTTTTTCGGGATTCTCTCTGTTTCTTCCGAGATCTTACCCCTTTGGATAAGGTGGAGTTCTACTCCTGTTTCTTTCCTTGTTTTTGGGGGGTGTCCGGGATCTCTCACGTCTGTGAGGTATATCCTGCCTTCCAGCTTTCTCAGCTGGGCGTCTCGGAGGCGGCATTGTTTTTCGTCATTCCGGTGCTTTTCTTCCCGATCGCGAGGATTAAGTCCGTCTTTCGGGAGATGGGATCCGGTTCTAGATGCTTCATCCTTGTTGTCGGGATTTTTCTTGTCTTTTCTCGGATCCGCTTTATTCTCTTTTGAATTGTTTGAATCTCCAGGTTCTTCCGGTCCAGGTGCTCCAGCGGCGCATGTAGCTGTTTTACATAGGGCTGAGTCGTCAGGCAACTTCCCTGATCGTTGCTGCCCTCGCTGTTTTTGTTGCAATGCTTTTCCAAAGAAAGCATACACCCCTTGAAGTTTTTCACCATTGGAGTACATATCATTGTCGAGGATGGCGAACGCTGCTTCCGCATTTTCTGCTGCGGTTTTGTATATTGGTTCGCCTCTGGCATCTTTGCCGTTTACCTGCTTTTGCCAAGATGGGTTGTGAAATCTTTCTTTTGGCGGCAGTACTTCCGGTCTTACGATTCCGGGTAACCTTGTAGGTTTGATTCCAGATCTATTCTTTCTCTCGTATTCCTCTATTTCTTCCTTCATGAGCTTGATGTCGTCCTGGGTTTTTTCGAGGTGTTCACGAGTTCTGAATAGATGTTGCTGCTGCCTCTGGAGAGCTTGTCTCCTGGCTTCTAGCACTTCAGGGGGTTCATGCAATCCTACTGGTGTTTGCAGTAACTCTTGTTCTTCTTGTTCTGTCATTGGCGGAACAATGATATTTTTTTTCTTCTCCGAAGGTTTCACACCGCTTGCGTCTCCTACTTCCGGGCTTTCATTGGCTGGATCGGCCAATTTCTTCTTCCGGAGTTTATATTGGAGCTTTTTAGCAGTTTTGTGTTTCTTCTTGGAAGAGGGAGGTTTCCTGCAGGGTTCTTCCTCTGTCAATTCTTTGACGTCGGGGAATTTTGGAGAGGTTTCTCCTTCTTCTCTTTCTTCCTCTGGTAGAGGCGTTCTAGGGCTTTCCTGACTATCGGCATCCGTGTTTTCAGCCGGTTTTGCCATCAGTACTTCATGGAATCCCTCTTGGAAGGATTTGACCTTTCTTTCGAAAGCGTCTTCGTGTTCGTCTTCGGTATCGAAGTGATCCGACCCGGTTTCCGACTCTAATCTCGCCTCAATGGCGGCTAATACAGAGTCAGCTTCCGAGTGCGTCGTGATGCTGACGGATGTCGGATCTTCCACCTCTGTTGTGGGAGTGTTGTTTTCTGTCTCTTGCAAGGGATTACTTTCATCCGTGTTTTCGGCGATCTCGGATTGCACCATGCCGATAAAGTGTGATTCACTTGTATGTCGGCGATCTGAGCAAAACCCGGTATCGTAGTCATCTTCGACTGGGTATAGGGCGGGTGGGATAAATTTACTTCCACCGCAAAACCCCATGGCCTCTGCAGTTAATCCGATAAAAATATTTGCAGATCCAATAGGTAACACGCAGGCACTTACCAGATGATTTTGCGCCGGTATGTAAGATCCGTTGTCGAGGAAGCGTCCAACGTTGTTGTCGAACTCCAAGCTTCCGACAGTTATGGAACTGCCGATTCCGCCGAGTATCCCAGATCGAAACTTAACGCCTGACATCGCTGGCCCCACGGTGGGCGCCAACTGTCGAGACATCGTAGTAGAATTCATAGACGGGGGTGCCATGAGACTACCGATAGAGACATGGGGGGACGTGGTTGTGCGAAGGACAATGACACAAGGTTTTTACCCAGGTTCGGTACGGCGCAGTAATGCGACGTTCCTACTCCTGCAAACTCACTATTCAGGACTAAAGCCTGGAAATACAGAGTACAATGTGAGGTTTTATTAGCTGCTCGTCAAGGATCAACCTCTCGACGAGTTAGACTTTTTTTCTATCTATCATATCTCCCATCCAACTTTATATAATAGCCGGATTAGGGCATACAGAGTAGGAAACCTAGAAGACTACGGTAACTCTTTAACTTGGAAAGTAAGGAATCCGCCTTCTACTCCAAGCCAGGTCACGTGGGCCGTGATCCGGGTTCTTCTAGAATCCGGCTCCTGTGCATCAGCTTACCGGGCCGCCTAACGGACCATAGCCCGTTACCATTTAGGCCAGCCTGGTAATCCGGCACTTTATACTACCATCTGATATACCCCTAGTTGGTATATATCCGAAATTATCCATGACAGCGAGTCGGCCAAAGAATTTTGGCGACTCGAAGCCATGGAGGGGAGCAAGAGGAGTAACTCTTGTCTTGCCCGATGGAGCGTAAGCATGCAAGGTCACTTAAGAGGAAACTCGCCACCTGGATGACATCTGACTGAAGGAGTGTGACCGAATTTTACTCAAGTCGTCCTGGGACATGTCCTATCTAGCAGCTAGATTATAAGTTTGGGTTTATATTGGGTCGTAAGGGTTACAAGTGTAGAACTCCTGCCCACGTACCTACCTACTTATAGGAGGCAGTGAAGACGACGGGTGGTATATGAGAAAGTGAGTGACCTTTTGAGACACACACCAACATGGAAAGGAAGGGCACCCACCACTTCCACTATGCAGCTGCCACCGGGCCCAATCTTGGAAATAGGGTGTAGCAAGTCGTCGCCGGAGCTCCTCATTGTACGTTGATACATCCATTTTGCATCACCGTTTATGTTGTTATTTTCTGTTATTCATCGATATATTTCATGTTATGATGCATCCCTTATGTTATTTTATCTTATTTGCATGTTTCATAGTTTTTGGAGAAAAAACACCGGGACCAGAATTCTGATGGAAAAAGCAAGGTTGAGATACCCTATTTCAGAATATCAGAAGAAGGGGGACACCGGGGGTGTCTTAGAAGTTCATAGGAGGACTCCAGCCAGAAGGGGAGCCAGAGGGGGGCCACCATGGGCCCACACCATGAGGTGGCGCGCCCCCTGGCCACGCCACCAGGTGGTGTGGCCACCCTAGCTCACCTCTGGTCGATATCTTTCGCGTACTTGACCCCCAGGGAACCCTAAGCTCCAGACCATCATCGAAGAATTATTCTGCCGCCGCCTCGGGACGGAGAACACCCGAGAGAGAAAAGTTCTCTCGCAGGGAGAAATCTGTCGGGGAAATTCTTCTCGAGAGAGGGGAAATCACTGCCATCGTCACCGTAATCACTCCGGGATCATCAATATCATCATCATCATCATCATATTCATCACCAGCACCATCACCCTCATCATCCACCGTTATCCCACTGTAACAATTAGGGGCTCCTATTGTTGTTTTACATTATATCTCTCTCCCGGTGTGGATTACTTGTTAGTAGTTTGTAACATCCCAAGTATGAAAAACCACCCCTAGCATGTTTGTTTCTTGTTTAATTAAAGTTTTGCATCATGTCATCATATTCATTGAATTGTTTGCATTTGTTTTACTTTGTTTTCCATTTGTTTGCTTCTGTTTTACTCTGTTTTCACAATTCAAATTCAAACTTTATCCAAACATTTATTTCATACTTGCTCTGTTACAACCTTTTAAATAAAGATTTCAAATAAAAACAACCAATTTGTTTTCATTTTATTCCATGTTGCTCAACTATTAAAATGATGATTTTAATCAATCAATTAATTCCAAATCACATTCAAAATTCAAATCAAATCATCAAACAGCACCCAATTTGAATCTATGAATGTTATCAAAACAAATCAACTCATTTGTTCTAATTTAAACATAGGGTTCACCCTATTAAAAGTTTGGTTTCATTAATAGTCACTTAATAAGCAATTTCTCCCAAATTTGAATTAAATACAAACAGCAAATTAAATTTGAAATTTTTGGAAAATAAAGTTAGCATTCAGTTGCTATGGTAAAAACTAACCTAACCATAATTTTTTTCCAATTTTTCCTAGCCCTAAAACTACCTTTTCCTTCCATTTTTATTTCTGCAAAAAAAAAAACAGAGGAGAAAATTTTAGAAAGAAAAAAAAACGGGCGCAGGGGCAGTGGGCTGCGCCAGCCCACCCTTTTTCCTTCTCCCCGCGCGCAGCCCAGCCCGCACGGCCCGATACCGGTTCGCCCTTTCTTTCCCTCTTCTCCCTCGCGTACGGCCGCCCATCCGCCGGTGCCACGGCGGCACTTCTGCGAGCAGACGGCGATCCGCGCCCTGTACCCCCCTATATAACCACCCTAGGTCCCCGCGCCGTAGCCCTAAACCCTAGACCCCCTATCCCCTCGAGGCCGCCACCGTTTTCCCCTCTCGCGGCCACCTCCCTTCCCTCTGCGACCTCACCGGAGAAGCGCTGCCTGAACCCACGATGAACACCGCCGCCTCGTTGCGCCACCGCCCTAGCTAGCCCCTGGAATCAACCCACCACCTCTCCCTCCTCCGTTTGGACACCGCAGCCACCCCGGAGAGCCTCCACAACGACGCCGCCGTCCTCGACCTGCCGCCACCGGAGCTCCCTCGGGCCTCTGCTCGACGACATCCGCGGTGAGCGCCACCGTGTCCTCCTCCTCCCCTCTGTCTTGCACAACATCACCGCAGCGCACGCATCCGTGCTCACAGCACACCCCAGCACAGCAGCACGAGCACAGCACCACGGTGATCGCCGCCGGCCTCGTTTCTCTGACGGAGTTCAGTCCAACGCGCGCGCAAAGTTCAGTTAACGCGCAGGGGAACGATAACCTGTCCGCGCCCCTGTATCTGTCAAAACTGACAGCGTACCGCAGTGGTAGCACTGCCTCTCTCGCTCGCGCGCGGTCGTGGGATCGAGCCCTCGCGCCCGCGGAATAAACCAAATTTTTACGCGCAGGGCTGACAGGCAGGCCCCACTCGTCAGTGGCCCTTGCCGCCACGCGCGCATCCGCTGCCACGCTGGCCCAGGGGGCCCCCTGTCAGTGGCATGGGCTGGCCACTGCGGGGTATAAAAAGAATTCCAGCTTTTTCTTTTCAACTTAAGTCCTTTTAAATTACAGTTTGGTCCTTAAACTTAAAAAGCTAATAACTTTTATTTTATAGCTCCAAATAATAAAAGTAAAATATGTGCACTGCCCCAAATTCAATTATCTACCTATTGGTAACATTTGTTTTCTGTTTTGAATTTTCCAAATGCATTCAAAATTTGAATTCAAACAATTCATTTGTAATTTGCTAAAACCCATAACTAATTCATACTTAATCCAAATAATGCAAATAAAATATGTTTTCCATGCTATTTCAAACCACCTATTCAAATATAAATTTTGTTTCATGGTTTGAATAATCAAAATTGCTTAAATAATTTAAACCTTGTTTAAATCATTTAAATTTGATAAAATCATAACTTGCTCAAATTAAATTATTTTTGAACATGTAAAATATTTTTTCAAGCTAGAAAATTATAAACTTTTCAAATATGAATTTGAATTTATGATTGGAACAAATAAAATTCAAATAATATTCAAACTTGTTTTGAATTCATTTAAACCTTATCAATTTTGTTTAAGTCATATTAAATTCATCCTAATTCCTTTTTCAATATTTGAAACATGTAATCCACCCAAAATTTTATGATCTCTTCAAATATGAATTTTGTTATTTATTTTGCACAATTTAATTGGGTGAAAACAACAACTATTTGTGTAATCCCTTTAAGGAACCAAAAATTCCCTAACTTAATAAATAAATTTCTAAATTGGTAAACCCTATTTTAAATTGGTTCTATTGTTGTTATTTTGTTGTTTTCCTCATCCATGCATCATACTAATCCACTTTCACCTGTTGGTTAATTGGAAAACAATTGTTTCAACCAAAAATTCATGGGCTTTCATATGCAACTCAAAATTGCATATGTGTCCATTTAAATTGTGTTACCATGTCAACTAGTTTATTTTGATGCATCCATTAACTTGACATGCATCATCCCATGATTGTGCATTATGCCATGATATTGATTGTTTATCTTCCTGTATTGTTTGTTTGCTTCTTCTCGGATAGACGACGACGTTGAGACCGACGATCCTTACGACACCCCTTCTGAGGATCTAGCCCAGTACCAGGCTACTGAGTTTGCAGGCAAGTTACCACTCACATGAACCATTGTGTTCCTTTCAACTTTGGTTACCGATACTTTCCGTTGTCTATTCTGCTAGCCCTATGAATAGTTTCTTCTGTTACGAACCTACCACATGTTATCCCTGAACCCTGATATTGCCTCACCTCCAGTCCTATAACCCCGTTGCTTGGGCCCGTGTCTTACTAGCATGCTTAGGGTTGTTTTTGCTCGAGTCTGTTATCAGTTACTTTCTGTTATCATATTTGATTATATTCTGGGGCTCGATGTTAAACAACAACCTGTTAAGTTGAGGTAATAATAAATTGCTGATAAGGCACCGGCAGGAGGCCCGGCGTGGTTTTGAGGCCTGCTAGTGTCGACCCTAATTAGGAAAAGGGTCTTGTCTACTGATCCATGATGAGCGCACTATCCGCATGTGGGAAGCGTGTATGGGCGCCCCCCTCAATTTGATTCGATTCGCATCTCATCCAAATCACCACACCTAGTTCGGGTTTTCCATTTGATGCACGCATATGCAGGTACGAACCCGAGGCCAGGGTGGAACTTTTGTAGTCGGCATTTAGGGCGGTGTGGTCTTCCAGTGCTATGAGGGTCCCCTTTTCTTCGTGGGGCTCGATTAGCCGCGCACGCACAACACGTGGTGCTTTGGGCTTGATGCGAAGAAGAGTTGAGTTGTGTTGAGTGCCCCGCTTGGTGGGAAAGGCCTTCCCATCTGGCGGGTTATTCTTACGTGTACGGCCAAATTGGTGCACCCCTGCAGGGATAAATCTTCTCGAGAAGCCGTGTTTTTCGCGGTTATGGTTGACTTGGTGAAAGTACTGGCTAACAAGTACTCAGAACAACTTACACCTAACTAACGATAACTTGACTAGTAATAGGCTTATTGGCACAACAATTTGATCTATCATTAATCCAACTGTGTGAGTTATCCTCGGATTGCTTCTTTGGATAAGGGGCGAGATCCAGGATGGGTTTTATGTGGTGGTTAGTTGTAGTTGGTTACGATACGCTATCTTATCCCCTTTCTGATAGCCGGAAGTTGTAGTATGCTCTGTAGTTGGTTAGTGCAGCCAGTTGCAGCATCTTTTATATCCCTTTCTTCCGTTGAACCCAAGGTATCTGTGCTTGGTGTTGACGGGCTACACTTTGGTGAACTGTGAGTCTTGCTTGCCAGTACGTTTATGTACTGACCCCTTTGGGGCTGTGGTTTCCGCAGACTACGCTTACGAGGATCCCCGTGACGGCTACTACGTGGAGTTTGACGAGGCTGCTGACGAGTAGGTAGCGGACCCGGGCAGAATCCGAGACATCGTGGATGGGCTCCGTCTTCTTTTCATTCCCGGCTTCATAAGCCTATTTGGATTTGTCTGTACTCAGACCCTTTGAATGCTTCCACTGAGATGTAATGATGTTATGTTGGGACATGTGTCCTCTGGATGATTGTATTTGCTATCTCTGCTCTAGTGAGAGCTATTTGCAACTTATTTCCATCTTTTGTGTCTTGGAGATCTGTTGTGTTATCATTTTGTTCAACGCCGTTGACGTACCATGTGTGTATGGTATGAAGTACGTCAACGGTAGTATCCTGATAGGGGTTGGTTGTCACACATACGTGTGTTGGCCTACTCGTAAGAGATGCGGGTGCCGGTAAGCCCCGTAATCCAACCAACTACTGTTCAACGGAACTGCGAGTATCCTCTAGAAGTCCGGGTGCGACAAATGGTATCAGAGCCCGTCTGCCTGTAGGATCCCTTTTTACTGGTCGCAGTTGAGTCTAGAAACTATTTTGTAGCTATATAGGAAAAATGAAACGTGAGAGTAGGAATTCTGTTCTTTTATTTCTTTCCCCACCCACCCTCCCTTTTTCTGGTAAGGAAGTGCAACGTTGTTTTCCCTTCTCATCTAAACTTTCAAGTTAGGATTTCACGAATCCTGATTTCTCTAGGATGGTTATATCTACTAGACCATAGGAATGGAGGTGGTTGTGACATGATTTATCATGTTGCCTACTCATGATTGAGAACGGAGGCGTGTAAGCCCCGGAAGCAGATCGTCTATTCCTTAAGCAGTAGATATTGATCCTTTAGAAGCCCGGATGGGTGCTCCGTAGTACCTCAGGAGTGTTTTGATCTCGTTTTTCCCAGTGTTGCTTCGTTATCCTGTTCTTCTCAACATCCTTTTCGTCCATTGAAACCTTGTTGTTGCTTTCCACTTCAGTTCTGCTACCGGCGTCTAATCATTAACGCTGTTCCACCCTTCTGACCAGATAGTCTATTCTCCAAATGAATCAAGTTCTATCCAGCTATACACCCTCGATGCTAAACCTCTACCTCTACTTGAAAATGTTCCGGTGGTTTGTGAATTCCCTGACGTCTTCCCAGAAGAGTTGCCAGGGATGCCTCCGGACAGAGCAGTTGAGTTCGTGATCGAGCTTGAACCAGGTACCGCTCCAATCTCTAAGCATCCATACAAGATAGCTCCTCCTGAACTGAAGTTGTTGAAGGAGCAAATCGATATGTACATGGAGAAAGGTTACATTCAACCTAGTTCCTCCGCTTGGGGTTGCCCAACTCTGTTCGTTGCAAAGAAGGATCAAACAAAGAGACTCGTTGTTGACTATCGTCCTCTTAACGAGAAAACCATCAAAAACAAGTTTCCAATTCCTCGTATCGATGATCTTTTTGATCAACTTGCTGGAGCCTCAATATTCTCAAAGTTGGACTTGAGGATGGGTTACCATTAAATAAATATCAGAAAGGAAGATATTCCAAAAACAGCTTTCACCACTCGGTATGGTCTATATGAATACACCGTCATGTCCTTTGGTCTCACCAATGCACCAGCGACATTCTCAAGACTCATGAATTATGTATTCCATGAATACCTCGACAAGTTCGTTGTGGTATATCTTGATGACATTCTTGTCTACTCCAAATCCGAGGAAGAGCATGGAGAACATCTTCGTCTCACTCTCATGAAACTTCGCGAGCATCGTCTATATGCCAAATTCTCCAAATGTGAGTTCTGGATTCCAGAAGTTGCTTACCTTGGTCATGTCATCTCTGCCAAGGGCATAGCCATTGATCCAAAAAAGGTTAAAGCAATTGTTGATTGGAAACCTCCTAAGACGGTGAAGCAAGTCAGAAGTTTTCTTGGCTTGGCTAGCTATTGCCGTCGTTTCGTCCAAAACTTTTCCAAGATTGCCAAACCTCTCACTTATCTCACAAAGAAGGACAAGAAGTTCGTTTGGTCTCCACAGTGTGATGAAAGTTTCAATCTCCTGAAGACTAAACTCACTTCTACCCCAGTTCTGGTTGGCCCAGATACTACCAAACCTTTCCAGATATTCTGCGATGCATCTCTCCAAGGTCTAGGTGCAGTTCTTATGCAAGAACGTCAAGTTGTGGCTTATGCTTCACGTCAGCTGAATGCACATGAGCAAAACTATCCCACACATGACCTAGAACTTGCAGCAGTTGTGTTTGCCCTCAAGAAATGGAGGCAATACTTGTTGGGTAATCGCACTGAAATCTTTTCCGATCATAAGAGTCTGAAATACATCTTCACTCAGCCAGATCTAAACCTCAGGCAAAGGAGATGGATTGAAAAGATTAAGGACTTTGATCTCACCATTTCTTACACTCCAGGCAAGGCTAATGTTATGGCCGATGCTCTCAGTCGCAAGTCATATTGCAATAATCTCATGATCATGGAAAGCCAACCTCCACTTCATGAAGAATTCCAGAAGCTGAACCTTGGTCTTGTTCCTCAAGGCTATCTTGCTAGCTTGACAGCCAGTCCAACTCTCGAGGACAAGATTCGTTCTGAACAACTTCGTGATGCTGAAATCAAGAAGATGGTAGAACACATCAAAGAAGGCAAGGAGAAATTTAAGTCCTTCCCAATTGATGACAAAGGAACTGTGTTCTTCGAAGGACGCATTGCAGTTCCTCAAGTTCAAAGTCTCAAAGATATCATTCTCAAGGAGGCTCATGAAACTCCTCTCTCCATCCACCCTGGAAGTACAAAGATGTATCAGGATCTTAAGACACTGTATTGGTGGCCTGGCATGAAACATGAAATTGCTCAATACGTTTCTGAATGCGACGTTTGTCAATGTGTTAAGGCAGTCCATCAGAAAACAGCCGGTCTACTCCAACCTCTGAAAATCCCTGAGTGGAAGTGGGACATGATTGAAATGGACTTCGTCACTGGTTTTCCAAAGTCCAAGAAGGGCAACGATGCAATCTTCGTTGTTATTGATCGTCTCACTAAAGTAGCTCACTTCTTTGCTGTCAAAGAAACAATCTCAGCTAGCCAGTTAGCAGAACTCTACACAGCAAAGATTGTTCCTCTTCATGGTGTTCCATTGGAAATAAGCTCATACCGTGGAAGCATATTCACTTCTCATTTCTGGAAAAGCTTTCAAGAAGCATTGGGCACCAAACTCCTGTTCAGCACAACTTATCACCCTCAGTCTCAAGGGCAAGTCGAAAGAGTCAATTAGATTCTCGAGGATATGCTCAGAGCATGTGGTATCTCCTTTGGCATGAAATGGGAGGATTGCCTTCCATATGCTGAATTCTCCTACAACAACAGCTACCAGGCAAGCCTAGGCATGGCACCATTTGAAGCACTCTATGGCCGCAGATGCAGGAGTCCAATCAATTGGTCTGGGGCTGGTGAACGTTCACTCTTAGGCCCTGACATTGTTAAGGAAGCCGAGGAGAAAGTTGGCATCATTCGTGACAATCTCAAGATTGCTCAGTCTCGTCAGAAAAGCTACTATGACAGCAAGCATAGGGATATGATCTATGCACCTGGTGACAAGGCATATCTCCGTGTAACTCCCCTCAGAGGCACTCATCGTTTCGGTGTGAAAGGAAAGCTTGCGCCAAGATACATTGGTCCTTTCAACATTCTCTCAAGGCGTGCTGAAAATGCCTATCGTCTTGAACTTCCAGAAAAACTATCCAAGGTGCACGATGTGTTCCACGTGTCACAGCTCAAGAGGTGTTTCAAAGATCCAGATCGTGCAGTTGATCATGATTCCATTGAACTGCAAGATGATCTATCTTATGAGGAGCACCCTGTTCGTATTCTCGATGAGACCGAGCGTAAGACTCGCAACAAGAGCACCAAGTTCTTGAAAGTGCAATGGTCGCATCATTCCGATAAAGAGGCAACGTGGGAGACCGAAGAGGATCTTCGCAAGAAGTATCCGGACCTTTTCCTTTCCCAGTAGGAATCTCGGGGCGCGATTCCTTCAAGGGGGGCGTTTTGTAACATCCCAACTATGAAAAACCACCCCTAGCATGTTTGTTTCTTGTTTAATTAAAGTTTTCCATCATGTCATCATATTCATTGAATTGTTTGCATTTGTTTTACTTTGTTTTCCGTTTGTTTGCTTCTGTTTTACTCTGTTTTCACAATTCAAATTCAAACTTTATCCAAACAATTTATTTCATACTTGCTCTGTTACAACCTTTTAAATAAAGATTTCAAATAAAAACAACCAATTTGTTTTAATTTTATTCCATAGTGCTCAACTATTAAAATGATGATTTTAATCAATCAATTAATTCCAAATCACATTCAAAATTCAAATCAAATCATCAAACAGCACCCAATTTGAATTTATGAATGTTATCAAAACAAATCAACTCATTTGTTCTAATTTAAACATAGGGTTCACCCTATTAAAAGTTTGGTTTCATTAATAGTCACTTAATAAGCAATTTCTCGCAAATTTGAATTAAATACAAACAGCAAATTAAATTTGAAATTTTTGGAAAATAAAGTTAGCATTCAGTTGCTATGGTAAAAACTAACCTAACCATAAATTTTTTTCCAATTTTTCCTAGCCCTAAAAACTACCTTTTCCTTCCATTTTTATTTCTGCAAAAAAAAAAAACAGAGGAGAAAATTTTAAAAAGAAAAAAAAAACGGGCGCAGGGGCAGTGGGCTGCGCCAGCCCACCCTTTTTCCTTCTCCCCGCGCGCAGCCCAGCCCGCACGGCCCGATACCGGTTCGCCCTTTCTTTCCCTCTTCTCCCTCGCGTACGGCCGCCCATCCGCCGGTGCCACGGTGGCACTGCTGCGAGCAGACGGCGATCCGCGCCCTGTACTCCCCTATATAACCACCCTAGGTCCCCGCGCCGTAGCCCTAAACCCTAGACCCCTATCCCCTCGAGGCCGCCGCCGTTTTCCCCTCTCGCGGCCACCTCCCTTCCCTCTGCGACCTCACCGGAGAAGCGCCGCCTGAACCCACGATGAACACCGCCGCCTCGTTGCGCCACCACCCTAGCTAGCCCCTGGAATCAACCCACCACCTCTCCCTCCTCCGTTTGGACACCGCAGCCACCCCGGAGAGCCTCCACAACGACGCCGCCGTCCTCGACCTGCCGCCACCGGAGCTCCCTCGGGCCTCTGCTCGACGACATCCGCGGTGAGCGCCACCGTGTCCTCCTCCTCCCCTCTGTCTTGCACAACATCACCGCAGCGCACGCATCCGTGCTCACAGCACACCCCAACACAGCAGCACGAGCACAGCACCACGGTGATCGCCGCCGGCCTCGTTTCTCTGACGGAGTTCAGTCCAACGCGCGCGCAAAGTTCAGTTAACGCGCAGGGGAACGATAACCTGTCCGCGCCCCTGTATCTGTCAAAACTGACAGCGTACCGCAGTGGTAGCACTGCCTCTCTCGCTCGCGCGCGGTCGTGGGATCGAGCCCTCGCGCCCGCGGAATAAACCAAAATTTTACGCGCAGGGCTGACAGGCAGGCCCCACTCGTCAGTGGCCCTTGCCGCCACGCGCGCATCCGCTGCCACGCTGGCCCAGGGGGCCCCCTGTCAGTGGCATGGGCTGGCCACTGCGGGGTATAAAAAGAATTCCAGCTTTTTCTTTTCAACTTAAGTCCTTTTAAATTACAGTTTGGTCCTTAAACTTAAAAAGCTAATAACTTTTATTTTATAGCTCCAAATAATAAAAGTAAAATATGTGCACTGCCCCAAATTCAATTATCTACCTATTGGTAACATTTGTTTTCTGTTTTGAATTTTCCAAATGCATTCAAAATTTGAATTCAAACAATTCATTTGTAATTTGCTAAAACCCATAACTAATTCATACTTAATCCAAATAATGCAAATAAAATATGTTTTCCATGCTATTTCAAACCACCTATTCAAATATAAATTTTGTTTCATGGTTTGAATAATCAAAATTCCTTAAATAATTTAAACCTTGTTTAAATCATTTAAATTTGATAAAATCATAACTTGCTCAAATTAAATTATTTTTGAACATGTAAAATATGTTTTCAAGCTAGAAAATTATAAACTTTTCAAATATGAATTTGAATTTATGATTGGAACAAATAAAATTCAAATAATATTCAAACTTGTTTTGAATTCATTTAAACCTTGTCAATTTTGTTTAAGTCATATTAAATTCATCCTAATTCCTTTTTCAATATTTGAAACATGTAATCCACCCAAAATTTTATGATCTCTTCAAATATGAATTTTGTTATTTATTTTGCACAATTTAATTGGGTGAAAACAACAACTATTTGTGTAATCCCTTTAAGGAACCAAAAATTCCCTAACTTAATAAATAAATTTCTAAATTGGTAAACCCTATTTTAAATTGGTTCTATTGTTGTTATTTTGTTGTTTTCCTCATCCATGCATCATACTAATCCACTTTCACCTGTTGGTTAACTGGAAAACAATTGTTTCAACCAAAAATTCATGGGCTTTCATATGCAACTCAAAATTGCATTTGTGTCCATTTAAATTGTGTTACCATGTCAACTAGTTTATTTTGATGCATCCATTTACTTGACATGCATCATCCCATGATTGTGAATTATGCCATGATATTGATTGTTTATCTTCCTGTATTGTTTGTTTGCTTCTTCTCGGATAGACGACGACGTTGAGACCGACGATCCTTACGACACCCCTTCTGAGGATCTAGCCCAGTACCAGGCTACTGAGTTTGCAGGCAAGTTATCACTCACATGAACCATTGTGTTCCTTTCAACCTTGGTTACCGATACTTTCCGTTGTCTATTCTGCTAGCCCTATGAATAGTTGCTTCTGTTACGAACCTACCACATGTTATCCCTGAACCCTGATATTGCCTCACCTCCAGTCCTATAACCCCGTTGCTTGGGCCCGTGTCTTACTAGCATGCTTAGGGTTGTTTCTGGTCGAGTCTGTTATCAGTTACTTTCTGTTATCATATTTGATTATATTCTGGGGCTCGATGTTAAACAACAACCTGTTAAGTTGAGGTAATAATAAATTGCTGATAAGGCACCGGCAGGAGGCCCGGCGTGGTTTTGAGGCCTGCTAGTGTCGACCCTAATTAGGAAAAGGGTCTTGTCTACTGATCCATGATGAGCGCACTATCCGCATGTGGGAAGCGTGTATGGGCGCCCCCCTCAATTTGATTCGATTCGCATCTCGTCCAAATCACCACACCTAGTTCGGGTTTTCCATTTGATGCACGCATATGCAGGTACGAACCCGAGGCCAGGGTGGAACTTTTGTAGTCGGCATTTAGGGCGGCGTGGTCTTCCAGTGCTATGAGGGTCCCCTTTTCTTCGTGGGGCTCGATTAGCCGCGCACGCACAGCACGTGGTGCTTTGGGCTTGATGCGAAGAAGAGTTGAGTTGTGTTGAGTGCCCCGCTTGGTGGGAAAGGCCTTCCCATCTGGCGGGTTATTCTTACGTGTACGGCCAAATTGGTGCACCCCTGCAGGGATAAATCTTCTCGAGAAGCCGTGTTTTTCGCGGTTATGGTTGACTTGGTGAAAGTACTGGCTAACAAGTAATCAGAACAACTTACACCTAACTAATGATAACTTGACTAGTAATAGGCTTATTGGCACAACAATTTGATCTATCATTAATCCAACTGTGTGAGTTATCCTCGGATTGCTTCTTTGGATAAGGGGCGAGATCCAGGATGGGTTTTGTGTGGTGGTTAGTTGTAGTTGGTTACGATACGCTATCTTATCCCCTTTCTGATAGCCAGAAGTTGTAGTATGCTCTGTAGTTGGTTAGTGCAGCCAGTTGCAGCATCTTTTATATCCCTTTCTTCCGTTGAACCCAAGGTATCTGTGCTTGGTGTTGATGGGCTACACTTTGGTGAACTGTGAGTCTTGCTTGCCAGTACGTTTATGTACTGACCCCTTTGGGGCTGTGGTTTCCGCAGACTACGCTTACGAGGATCCCCGTGACGGCTACTACGTGGAGTTTGACGAGGCTGCTGACGAGTAGGTAGCGGACCCGGGCAGGATCCGAGACATCGTGGATGGGCTCCGTCTTCTTTTCATTCCCGGCTTCTTAAGCCTATTTGGATTTGTCTGTACTCAGACCCTTTGAATGCTTCCGCTGAGATGTAATGATGTTATGTTGGGACATGTGTCCTCTGGATGATTGTATTTGCTATCTCTGCTCTAGTGAGAGCTATTTGCAACTTATTTCCATCTTTTGTGTCTTAGAGATCTGTTGTGTTATCATTTTGTTCAACGCCGTTGACGTACCATGTGTGTATGGTATGAAGTACGTCAACGGTAGTATCCTGATTTCTATGGGATGGTTTACGTAGACGATGAACATATAGGGGTTGGTTGTCACACATACGTGTGTTGGCCTACTCGGAAGAGATGCGGGTGCCGGTAAGCCCCGTAATCCAACCAACTACTGTTCAACGGAACTGCGAGTATCCTCTAGAAGTCCGGGTGCGACATAGTTGATGCTTGTGAGATTTATCGGTGTTAGCACTTTATGACCAGATTGTTATCATCCATTATATCACCTCTGATTATGATCCATATGATGTCTTGTGAGTAGTTCGTTTATTTCTTGAGGACATGGGAGAAGTCATGATGTTAGTAGTAAAGTTATATTGAAGTAATATCTCGTGGTTTGGTATTTAAGTTGTGTTGCTATTCTTCTAGTGGTGTCATGTGAACGTCGACTACATGATACTTCACCTTTATGGGCCTAGGAGGATGCATAGTGTATTTGGCTACTAATTGTGGGGTTGCCGAAGTGACAGAAACCTAAACCCTCGTTAGGAAACGAATGCACGAGGGAGCGTAGAATCCCGGAGTTTTAAGGTTGTGGTTAGTTTTATCTTAATTTCTTTCTTGTATTTGTGGATGCTTACGAGGGGTATAATCACAAGTATGTATTATTCCTAGTTGGGCAGTGCATTAGCGTAGGTTCACCCACACAACACTTCACGAACCAATGGATATTAATCAACCGTAACGAAGCGAAAGCACTTGACGAAATTCCCATGTGTCCTCGAGAACGTTTGGTAGTCAAAAGTAAAACAATCGGCTTGTCCTTTGCTCTTAAATGGATTGGGACACTCACTGCAATATTATTTACCGCACTTTATTTACTCGAACTTTACTGATCTGCTATATTAAAAACCTCCAAAAACCCGGTTGCTAGTGTTTACAGTGAATCCTCTATCCAACCTGCTTGTCAACATCTTCTGCTCCTCATTGGGTTCGACACTCTTATTTATCGAAAGTACTACGATACAACCCCTACACTTGTGGGTCATCAAGACTATTTTCTGGCGCCGTTCCCGGGGAGTGAAGCGCTATTGGTAAGTGGAATTGGTAAGAGAAACTTTTACTACGAGTGTTGTTTTTATTTCTGTATGCTGTTTTATTTCATTATGGAGAATAATTTTTGTTCTCTGTTTAGGGGTACTTCTACCGTTGCTACTAGGGTACTTGGTAACCCGTCTTCTGCTGAATTAGATCCTTATAAAATACACATGAAAATTGTTGGACGTGTTATGGATAACTGCTATTACGGTGATGGAACTGTCCATCCCGATGATCATTTGCTCTTTATACATGACTTATGCGAGTTATTCAGGTGTGCAGGTATTACAATGGATCAAGTTAAAAGGAAATTACTTTCCTTATCGCTGAAAGGAAGAGCTGCTGAATGGTTCAAATTAATGAAGAATGGTGAATCTATTGGATGGGAGGAAATTGTTCCTCTCTTTTATTCTAAATTTTATCCTCCTAGTGAGATTCATAAAGACCGGAATCAAATCTATAATTTCTGGCCTCATGAGGGAGAGAGTATTGCCCAAGCATGGGGGAGAATGAAGTTACTAATGCTTAAATGTCCCGTTCATGAACCCCCGAGGACTATTGTTATCAATAATTTTTATGCAAGTCTTTCTCTTCATGATAAGGATTTATTGGATGCTTCTTGTTCTGGATCAGTCACGCGTATGAAGGAAGAAGCTAAATGGAATCTTCTTGACCGTATTCAAGAAAACACTAAAAGGATGGGAGAACGACAAAGGTAGAAAGTCAGGTATAAATTATGATTATGAATGCATTAAATCTTTTATGGGAACCGATGGTTTCTATGATGTTAGTGCTGTTTGTGGTCTTGATTCTCAAATTTTTGCAAACTGTCTTAAAGCTTTTTCCTCCTATCTTGATATTCCTAAAAAGACATATCACAAGTACCATGCACCTTATAAAGATATTGTTCTTGCTAGTAATATAGAAGTGCATGCTGTTAATCCTGCTGTTCCTGAGCCATATGTTGAAAAACTGCCTTTCCCTACTAAGGTGAAAGACACTCTATGGTGGCTTGTGTGGTTAATAACAGTAATAAGAAATCTATTGAACCCGATGAACAAATAACTGTTGAACCTGCTGTAGCAATAGTAAAAGATCTTGTTTGTGGAAATGTAGAGGATGAACACATTGTCTTCTGTGAGGATGCCTCTAATATTTATTCCCATCCTCATAGACCTAAGAAAACTAGTGTTCATGTGCTTTCTATTAAGATTGGTGATCATTGCTATTATGGTTTGTGTGATATTGGTGCTAGTTCTAGTGCTATACCTTATGAGCTTTATAGAGAAATAATGCATGAAATTGGTTCTTGTGAGCTTTAAGATATTGATGTGGTTATTCAGCATGCTAATAGAGAAATTGTCTTTCCGTTTGGTATTGTTAGAGATGTGGAAGTTTTGTGTGGTAAGACTAAATACCCACTGATTTTCTTGTACTTGGTAAGGCTGCTAGTAAGAGTTGTCCTATTATTTTTGGTAGACCTTTCTTGAACACTTGTGGTGCTATTATAGATTGTAAAAGAGAGAACATTTTGACTAAATTTGATGGAAAATCTTATGAGTTCAATTTCTCAAAATTTGCTAGAGAACCTTATGAATCTAAATTGCCTGATGAGAATTTTAAAGTTGAACAACTTGCTTCTATTGCTCTTGCTCCTAACAATGCTTTGCAGCAATATATGGAGGACCACGAGAGTGATGTCTTTATGGAAGAGAGAAATGAGATTGACGATATTCTTCTTCGTCAACCCGTGATACTGAAACACAATTTACCCGTGGAAGACTTGGGTACAACATTACCACCCAAGCAGGATCCTGTCTTTGATTAAAACCTCTGCCTGATGATCTTAAATATGCTTATATTGATGATAAGAAAATATATCCTGTTATTATTAGTGCTAAACTTTCCGGTGAAGAAGAGGAAAGATTATTGGTAATTCTGAAGAAACGTCGTGGAGCTATTGGGTATACTCTTGATGATTTGAAGGGAATTTCTCCTACTATATGTCAGCATGCTATTAATATTGAACCTGATGCAAAGCCAGTTGTTGAACATCAACGTCGTTTAATTCCTAAAATGAAGGAAGTTGTAAGAAATGAGGTATTAAAACTTCTTGATGCTGGTATTATTTTTCCTATTGCTGATAGTAGACGGGTGAGCCCTGTGCACTGTGTCGCTAAGAAAGGAGGAATGACCGTTGTGCCTAATGAAAACAATGATCTCATTCCACAAAGAGTAGTAGTTGGTTATAGAATGTGTATTGATTTTAGAAAGGTTAATAAAGTTACTAAGAAAGATCATTATCCTTTACCCTTTATTGATCAAATGCTAGAGAGGTTGTCTAAGAAAACTAATTTTTGCTTTCTTGATGCTTATTCTGGGTTTTCCCAAATTGCTGTTAGGAAGCAAGATCAAGAGAAAACAACCTTTACTTGTCCTTATGGTACTTATGCTTATAGATGTATGCCTTTTGGTTTGTGTAATGCTCCTTCTACTTTTCAAAGATGCATGTCTGCTAATTTTCATGGTTTTTGTGAAGAAATTGTGGAAGTATTCATGGATGATTTCTCCGTCTATGGAACTTCTTTTGATAATTGTTTGCACAACCTTGATAAAGTTTTGCAGAGATGTGAGGAAACTAATCTTGAAGCCATAGAGAAAATGCCCTGTCCTAGGGATGTTAAAGGTATTCATAGTGTTCTTGGTCATGCTGGTTTTTATAGGAGGTTTATTAAATATTTCTCTAAAATATCAAAGCCTCTTACTAATCTTCTTCAAAAAGATGTACCATTTGTTTTTTATGATGATTGTAAGGAAGCTTTTGAAACTTTGAAAAAGGCTTTAACCACTGCGCCTATTGTTCAACCACCTGATTGAAATTTACCTTTTGAAATTATGTGTGATGCTAGTGATTTTGTTGTTGGTGCTGTTCTTGGACATCGCATGTATAAGAAGTTGAATATTACTCATTATGCTAGTAAGACTCTTGATGGTTCTCAAAAGAATTATGCCACTACTGAAAAAGAGTTCTTAGCGGTAGTTTTTGCATGTGACAAGTTTAGGCCTTATATTGTTGACTCAAAGGTTACTATTCATACTGATCACGCTGCTATTAGATATCTTATGGAAAAGAAAGATGTTAAGCCTAGGCTTATTAGATGGGTATTGCTTTTACAAGAGTTTGATTTGCATATTGTGGATAGAAAGGGTGCTGAAAATCCTATTGCTGATAACTTGTCTAGATTGGAAAACATTACTTTTGATCCTATTCCAGTTAATGATAGTTTTCCAAATGAACAGTTGGCTGCAATAAAGGTAAAACCCCAAGATAGTTCATGGTATGCTGATTATGCTAACTTTATTGTTTCAAAATATTTGCCTCCAACATTTACAGCTCAACAAAGAAGAAAATTCTTCTATGATTTGAGGCATTATTTTTGGGATGACCCACATTTATATAAAGAAGGAGTAGATGGTATAATCAGAAAATGTGTTCCAGATCATGAACAACGTGAAATATTGAAGAAGTGCCATGGTAGTGCTTATGGAGGACATCACGCTGGAGATAGAACCGCACAAAAGGTTCTACAACCAGGTTTTTATTGGCCTACCCTCTTGAAAGATGCACATAAATTTATTTTATCTTGTGATGAATGTCAAAGAGTAGGAAATATTTCTAGACGTAATGAAATTCCTATGAGTTATTCTCTTGTTATTTAACCTTTTGATTGTTGGGGATTTTACTTTATGGGTCATTTTCCTCCTTCGAATGGTTATACTCATATTCTTGTTGTTGTTGATTGTGTTATTAAGTGGGTAGAAGCTATACCTACTAAAAGTGCTGATGGTGAGACCTCTATAAAAATGCTTAAAGATGTTATTTTCCCTAGGTTTGGTGTTCCTAGATATCCTATGACTGATGGAGGTTCTCATTTTATTCATGGTGGTTTTAGAAATACCCTTGCTAAATATGATGTTAATCATAGAATTGCCTCAGCTTATCATCCTCAAACCAGTGGGAAAGTAGAATGATCAAATAAAGAAATAAAATCTATCTTGCAAAAGACTGTTAATAAATCTAGGAAGAATTGGTCAGATAAGTTGAACGATGCTTTATGGGCTTATAGAACTGCTTATAAAAATCCTATGGGTATGTCTCCTTACAAAATGGTTTATGGAAAAGCTTGTCACTTGCCTTTAGAATTAGAATACAAAGCTTATTGGGCAGTGAAAGAATTAAACAAAGATTTTAAACTTGCTGGTAAGAAAAGAATGCTTTATTTGAATCATTTAGATGAATGGAGATGTGAAGCTTATGAAAATGCCAAGCTCTTTAAAGAGAAAGTTAAACAATGGCATGACAAAAGAATCCTTAAAAGAGAGTTTCATGTTGGTGAGAAAGTTCTATTGTATCGGTCTCGTCTCAGATTTTTTGCAGGAAAATTACTCTCCCAATGGGAAGGACCTTATGTTATTGAAGAATTGTATCTTTCGGGTGCAATCAAAATTTCTTCCCTCAAGGATAACACTACACAAGTGTTAAATGGACAAAGACTCAAACATTATATTTCTGGGGATTCCTATGATGAAGATGTGGATGTTATTCAACTAATGACTCCGAAGAAATTCATTGGAGGTAAGATCCAGGATTTGCAGAGTCAGTTTTGGAATAGGTAACAGTTCTATTAATAAAAAGTTCGCGAAATACCTTTTCAGTTATAGATTATTTATTTTTGGAAAATATGAAAAATACCGAGGCGAAGAGGAGTTGGAGAAGGTTCCCAGAGGCACCACACTACCAGGTGGCGCAGGCCCACCCTTGGTCGCACCATCCTATGGTGTGGGCGCCCTGGAGCCCCTCTCCGACTCATTTTTGACCTGGACTTTCCTTTCGTTATGCATATTTTTTCTATATAATCCCCCAGACCCCCCGAGGTCCGTATATCATTTTCTCGTTGTGTTTCTGTTTCGAGCTATTTCTGCCAGGATCAGTTTTCAGTTTTAGAAGCATCATTGTCTCCGCCAACAACAACAAGGGGAAGGGACCGAAGGAATATGATCTCCAAGACCGCAAGCCGGAGGAGGAGATCGAGAGTGGAGCTGAAGGAGATGTAGAAGAAAACCCACGAGTGCATCCACGCGCCACCATTGCAGGCATTGGAGTGGTTGCAAAACCTCGCAAGCAAACGACGAGGTTGAGCATCGGAGGGAAGGCCCCACGTCACTGCTTAGCTCCAAGGACACCCCTTTCAGGCATAAAGAAACCTTTCCGTACTTTAATTCATGAGTATCAATCTAGGAGGGTACCCGAGGTAGATGCGCCTTCTTGCTGGGATATGGATCATTCTAGCCGTGCAGATAAAGGAAACTCAAAACCCAAGGAAGTGTGGGAGAAGAATATTGATGGCTTGAATTCACCGTCTGACAAGCACACAAACCATATTGAGCACAATACGAAGGTGATGTGTATGCTTATGTTCGCAATTGAAGATCTGAAGGAATCAATTGATAATCTCATCGAGAAGGATTCACTACCACCACCGAAGAATTGATTCATCATTGGTATTGGCATCCCCTTGGCTTGTTCCAAGATTGGGGGAGTGTCGCGGTATCACCTTTATGTTTCACCCTTTTTACCTTTTAGCAGAGTCATTTCATGAGTAGAGGAAATATTATATAGGATGGTTTGCACTATGGAAGTGTTGCTCCTTAGTCGGTTATCGTTGTATCCCTTGGTTTGAGTTACCGTAATTAAATATTAATGAGAAGTTTCGTCATCTACTTGTTTCACTTTATTTTAGTTTGCAATTTTTGTTATGTTATTGATCTTGTTATTCGTATTGGTATCAATTTTGGAGCTTCGAGATAGTCTAGTTGGTTTTGGCAAACTTAGCATTGGTTAATAGCAACAATTCGTTGAGACTTATGTAGAAAAAAGGGAGTTGCATGTAGATATATTATTCCATGATCTTTCTTCTTTGTTAGCTCATAAGCTTAGTATTCTCAAATGAGTTTGTTTGCACCTTCAAGGGAGATTGCATGATTGGCTTTATCATATATGTTTTTGTTTGTTTTGCTTCAATTCTTATGCTTGCTACCCAACCTTGCTAGCCCAAAACCTGTACTGAGAGGGAATGCTTCTCGTGCATCGAAACCTTGAGCCCCAAAACCTTTCCATTTGTGTCCACCATACCTACCTATATGTGGTAATTCACCGCCACTCCAAGTAAATTGCTCATGTGTTACCTTTAAAACCTTCAAATTATCCCTGTTTTGTGTTCCTGTTTTAGCTCATGAGGACGTAAATAGAGAATCTTTATATCACTTGTTGACTGGACTCACACACCTGGACTAGTGGCTTCATCCGCTTATCCAAATGCTAGAAGAGCTGGCAGCGGGGTGCCCAGCCTCAAATAATAATACAAATTCTCTTCACTCTTTTTGCCCCTGATTTATCAGTCAAAGCATAATTGTGTAAACAAAATAGAAAGAGGGATGACCTTCTATACCAGTTGCGTCCTTCAATGGGAGCCGCTCTTGTGAGTCTAGTTAGCTTGTGACGTACTGTATTTTCTGTTTGCCATTCGTTGACATAGACATACACACCTCTCAAAATATAGACACTCCTCCATGGTTTGTGTAAGATGGTTGGGAGGAGTGTCAAACTTTTATACCTCTGTTTTACAAAATAAAAGCTCTAGCACATAAGTGATCAATGCTTCCCTCTGCGAAGGGCCTATCTTTCACATTTATGTTGAGTCAGTAAACCTACTTCTTTCCGTCTAAGCAAGCATTTGAGTTGTTGTGATTCATCCATCTACATGTTGATTTACTCAATCATGTTATTTATTCTTTTTTGTTTCTGTAAATGCTTTTATCTGTTTGAATACCACTTTGAAAGTTACCAATGTTTGCAAAGAGACCGTTGTAATTGAGAATGATAAACTACTAATTATAGCTCTAGTATAAAAGACTTTGATCGAAAGATAAGTACACTGTTAATTGTTCTCTGACCAAGAACGAAGTTTGCCTTCACCAATTGTGATTTACTTTTTGCACCTTTGTTGTTACTTTACTTCTTTCAAATTTGATTATATGAGGAGAGTTGATGTCTAAAATGACTTGTTTTTTGTAAGGTGTGATGCCTCTTGTCCGTATTTTATTTTATTGACACCTCACTCCATAAACCTGTGGTCATGTTTACTGAGTTCAGTTTCACTTGGGGACAAGCGAGGTCTAAGCTTGGGGGGAGTTGATACGTCCATCTTGCATCACCGTTTTATGTTGTTATTTTCTGCTATTCATCGATATATTTCATGTTATGATGCATCCCTTATGTTATTTTATCTTATTTTGCATGTTTCATAGTTTTTGGAGAATAAACACCGGGACCAGAATTCTGATGGAAAAAGCACCGTCGAAATACCCTATTTCAGAAGATCAGAAGAAGAAGGGGGACACCGGGAGTGTCTCAGAAGTTCAGAGGAGGAATCCAGCAGAAGGGGAGCCAGAGGGGGGCCACCAGGGGCCCACACCATGAGGTGGCGCGCCCCCTGTCCGCGCCACTAGGTGGTGTGGCCACCCTGGCCCACCTTTGGTCGACATCTTTCGCGTACTTGACCCCCAGGGAACCCTAAGCCCCAGACCATCATCAAAGAATTATTCTGCCGCCGCCTCGTGGCGGAAAACACCCGAGAGAGAAAAACTCTCTTGCAGGGAGAAATCTGTCGGGGAAATTCCTCTCCGGAGAGGGGAAATCACCGCCATCATCACCGTCATCACTTCGGGCATCATCAAGATCGTCATCATCATCATCCTGATGACCAACACCATCACCCTCATCATCCACCGTTGTCCCTCTGTAACAATTAGGGGCTCCTATTGTTGTTTTACATTAGATCTCTCTCCCTATGTGGATTACTTGTTAGTAGTTGATGCTTGTGAGGTTCATCGGTGTTAGCACTTTATGACCAGATTATTACCATCCATTATATCACCTCTGATTATGATCCATATGATGTCCTGTGAGTAGTTCGTTTAGTTCTTGAGGACATGGGAGAAGTCATGATGTTAGTAGTGAAGTTATATTGAAGTAATATCTCGTGGTTCGGTATTTAAGTTGTGGTGCTATTCTTCTAGTGGTGTCATGTGAACGTCGACTACATGATACTTCACATTTATGGGCCTAGGAGGATGCATGGTGTATTTGTCTACTAATTGTGGGGTTGTCGGAGTGATAGAAATCTAAACTCCCATTAGGAAACCAATGCACGAGGGAGCGTAGAATCCCGGATTTTTAAGGTTGTGGTTAGTTTTATCTTAATTACTTTCTTGTATTTGCGGATCTTACGAGGGGTATAATCACAAGTATGTATTAGTTCTAGTTGGGAGGTGCATTAGCATAGGTACACCCACACAATATTTCACGAACCAATGGATATTAATCAACCGTAACGAAACGAAAGCACTTGACGAAATTCCCATGTGGCCTCGAGAATGTTTGGTAGTCATAAGTAGAACAACCGGCTTGTCCTTTGCTCTCAATAGGATTGGACCACTCACTGCAATATTATTTACCGCACTTTATTTACTCACACTTTACTTATCTGCTATATCAAGAACCTCCAAAAACCCGTTTGCTAGTGTTTACAGTGAATCCTCTATCCAACCTGTTGGTCAACACCTTCTGCTCCTTGTTGGGTTCGACACTCTTATTTATCGAAAGTATTACGATACACCCCCTATACTTGTGGGTCATCATACGTGTGTAATTTAGTAGTGGACCCATCTGTTTGGCGCTAGGGGAAGGTCATCGCCAACCTAGTGAAATTGTCTGAGACCCATGGGACAATGATGTCACTGCTCCGACATGCCTCATCGATTCCACAACTACGCATATTGCGGTAATTATCCGTGGCCTACTCCCTCAGTAAGATTTTGGGTGTTGTGCTAGAAATTTTCATTGTGCAATAGTTGCACCCGACACAACCCAAGAAGCCGATATAATGAAAAAATGGTTAACCGTCTCATAGCGCAACAAATCAAGAACTACCACTAACCACTGCATGAGGATGAAAAAATAATGCGGGGATAACATAAAGTCCCACAACGGACGGCTGCTAACCGAAGAGGGACACGCGACACGAAATGACTAAAGCAACGGACGGACGGTGCCAAAATGCAGCAGATGGCGCTAATATGTATGACTTCAATATAGTGTATCTTTACTATTAAAGCGCTCTTGGTGGTGTCCGTGTCCCGTGGTACGTCGTCTCTCCTCTGTCTCGCACAGAAAAAACGCTAGGAAAAAACCCCGTTCAAGAAGCGGCGGAAAATAGGCAAAGAAACCTTCCTCGTCCAACTTCTCCCCATGATCTCCATATCCGTACGTTCGTACGTTCCTCTCTCACTCCGAGACCCAAACCTCACCTAATCCCCGGCGTTTCCTCCTCCAACCACATGTAGGGCTGGAATTAAAACTCAAAACTCGCGAGTTAAACGAGTAGCTCGCAACTCGACTCGGCTTGGCTCGAACTCGTTGTCCAACGAGCCGAGTCGAGTTTTTGTTTTTCACAGTAAACGAGTTCAAGCTAAACGAGCCGAGTTTACGAGTACTCGTTTAGCTCGTTTAACTCGGTAAAAAGAGTTTCTAATGATATTTTTATATACGTAAACATTTTTTTTACTAATTATTGTAGTTTATTTACTACAAACTATTTTATAGTGACATATTTTCATCCATTATTGTGATGATTTTATTATACATGCCTCAAATAATGAAAAATAATTATATATACAATACATAATGTTGTCTTTTTATAGTTTTATAAAATAAAAAAAGTTAAACGAGTAGATCGCGAGCTACTCGCGAGTTCACCGAGCCGAGCCGAGTTTTGATTTTGGACTCGTTTGTTGAACGAGTCGAGCCGAGTTTGAGCGAGTCGAGCCGACTCGGCTCGGCTCGAATTCCAGCCCTAACCACATGTTTGTTGCCCCGCCGTCTCACCAGGTCTGTTCGGTTTCGCCGCAGTAGCAAGCGCTTCCCCCGTCGCAGATGTGGGGCCAATCGCCACCAACCCAGTCGGTCGCATATGGGCAGGTCTACAGCCCCAACGCATCCGCCCGACCCTGACCTCCCCGGCGGCCTCCCCACCTGTACCTACTCTATCATCTCACGCGTCATGCCGCCAGAGCCTACTCTGCCCTCCTCATAACTCATGTCCCATCCCTAGCCGTGCTGCATCCACATCTCCCATGGTCATCTGGAAACTTCGGTCAGCACCATCCATGGCAAGTGCCGATGTCAATCATGAGGCTTCCAATCGTCGATCTCGTGCTGGTTAGTGGTTACCTCCTCCACCGTTATAAAATCTACAACCCCTCCTAATGTCCTATTTCCGCACGTCTATTGCCTTAGATCCTGCATTAATTCTTCCCCCTCGAGCCGGGTGGCAAGAGCCCTCGAACCAGATTTTTCATCTTCCTGCAGCGGGTGGCCATGCTCCCGGCGGACGATGCGAGGCGGTTCGAGCTGACGGGCCTTCACCACGCCCCACCTCCTCGTCACACCCGCTCTCTAAGACGATGGCGTGTAAGTGTTCCTGCTTGGCCCGTTCGACGACTATGCCAGTGCAGTGGAGTAGGCCGCTAGAGATCTCTTTCACCGTCACAAATTCATGTTTGAGGTACTTTTGTTGCTGCCGTCCCTATCGTTATACGTGACGTCACCACATAGATGTCACCTTTACGTGCTGTGGCAAATCCCCAGGTTTTTTTTTCAAAGATAAATGTAACTGGAGCGGCCTGGAGAAATTCTTTGCAGTGCGAGAACTGCGCAGCACCCAGACCACCTGCTTCTACGTCGACGAGGTCGTGGAGCTGTGCAGCAGCAAGGGCGCCGCCAACCTCGTCCTGAAGGTTCGACCTTGTGGCTCTTCTGTTGTTAATGAGAATAGACAGTCCGTCTTTTTTGTATGTTTTCATAGGATCGATGGGATTTGTTCCTCCGTCTCATCCACATGACTCCCCCCTTGGTTTAACCAATGATGAATGCCATATAATTGTTAGCCAATGTGTTCAATCTCTAAATTCAGAAGTTAATTTTGAATTGTTGGCTTATCGTGAGCGTCTAAATTCAGAAGTATGTATCCAGATTGAGCTAAAAGTTGCTAAATTGTTAGATGTAGACCAAATATTGCTAAAGTAAATTCCATATAATTGTTTTTTTTGTAATTCAGTAAAAATAGAAAAGAAACTAGGATGCAAGAATATCACGGGTTCACATATTTAAGTTAATTCATTTTATCGTGGTTAAGAAGTGTGATGAACTTGTAGTTGCTGTATTTCTGTTGAGAAGGTAATATAAATATAAACAATCATTTAGTCTAGCAAACTAAAATACATGAGATGGAATCTACTGAAAATTTGCAAGCATACATGGGAGAAAAATTTGTAGTGAAGAACTATGTGCCTTGTACTGTCCTTATCGTCTCACTCTTTGTATTTGCATACTACCTCGCATCTGTTCAGCTTTGATTGTCTATGTAGTATTGATGAATGGAAGTACAACATCGTAGTTGTAACATCCCAAGTATGAAAACTACCCTATAGAATGTTTGATTTCCTGTTTAATTAATGTATTGCATCATGTCATCATATTGTTGCATTTGTTTCTGTTGTGTTGCATCTGTTATTCTTTGTTTTCACCATGAAAGTCAAATAATTTCAAATGCTTGTTTTCATACTTGTTCTGTTACAACTTTTGGAACCAAAATAACAAATAAAAACACCCCTTTTATTCTTTGTTTTTCACTTCTCAATTTGTTGCTTTAATCAAACCAATTTTCCAATCAATTAATTCAAGCAATTACTCTAAATCATTTCAAATTCAAATCAATCCTTAAAATTCAGTACCTTTTGAATCCATGAAGTTCACCACTAATTGAAATTCTTAAATCACTTTAAAAACCCTAGGGGAAAACCCTATGGAAAATGCTTTGTTTTACCAATATTAATTAATATTGCAATTTCATCTAAATTGGTTTGATTTCCAAACAGCAAGCAAATGTTTAACTTTTTGAAAAACAAAGCTACCAAGTGGTTGCATTTCAATTAAGAAATTTATCCTAATTTTTCCTAATTTTTATATGAACAAAACCTCATGTTTTTCTTCCAAATTTGGTTTTCTACAAAAAATAAAATAAAACAAACAGCAAAAGAGAGAGGGAGAAAACCTGCCCAGCCTATCTAAGCCCAGCCCACTTCCAACCAGCCCAATACCCCTTCAGCTGTCGCTGTCGTCTTCCTCTCGATGACGTCGTCATCAGTACGAACGCACGCCCGTCGTCGATCCCTCCACCCTTCTCTCCGATTGCTGCCGTACAGGTCCTCTTCCCCTATATCTATCTCCCTCTGCCCTAGCAGCTACGTAACCCTAGCCCTAACCCTCCATCGCCGCCAGTCCCTCTTCTTCCTCTCTCCCCCGACTCTTTCTCTGAACCTGAACATGCCTGAAACCCGACCACAGAGCACCACCTTCCTCCCTCGTCGCCGGTAGCCACGGTCGTCTCGAGGAGCCTCCGTGGAGTGGAATGGAAACGCGGCGTCGTTCCGGACCGCACCGCCCCCTCGCCGCTTGCCGGGAGGCACTACGGCGACCGCGTCGTCGCCGGAGAGGAGCGCCTCCGCCTCTGTCCGTCAGAAGCTCGACAACGAGACCGAGGTGATCGCCCATCTCTTCCCCCCTTCCCTTCTGTTCCTTGGCAGCGTCACGAGGCATGCACGCATCACTCGCACGCCACCACCCGCGCAGCGGCAGCGATCAGCGCCCGCCGGCGCTCTGTGCCCCGTCGAATCGCTGTCAGTTCCTGCACGCGGAAGAAAACGTTCAGGAACTTATCTGTCGAACAGTACACGATAACCTGTTTCACTACTGCTCCTAATCACAAACACGAGCAGGCCGCACTGGTAGCGTTCCCTTCCGCGCGAGCGAGGCGTCCCAGGATCGAACCCCGCGCGGCGCAACCCCCCCTTTTGCAATTTCTTCCGCGCGCGGGGGTTGGGTCCACCCGTCGGTGACCGCCAGTGCCACCTCACCTTGCGCACGCCTGCGTGGCTGCCACCTGGGCCTGGGCCCGCACGGCAGCGGCTAGGGTGGGAAGCAGATCCGTAACAAAAGGATTTCAGCGAATTTCCTAAAAATCCCAAATTCCTTTTTAATAACAGAATTGAATAGAAACTTTGAAATTCAATATCTTTTATTTTATAAATCCAACAAACACAAACTTTATATCTATTCTGATCCAATTTTCCTACTCTTTCCAAATATTCAATTTGTGTTCTGTTTTGAGTTTTCAAAATTCATTTAAATTTCAAATTTGAATAACTGAAATGCAAATTGAAATAATTCATAACTAATTCATACTGTTTTCAAATAATACAAATAAAATATGTTTTTCACACCTTTTTGAATGTTCTATTCAAATATAAATTTTGTTTCCTGGTTTGAATAATTTAAAATGCCTAAACAATTTAAATCTTGTTTAATTCAATTAAAAATTGTTTAATATTGTTTAATTCCTAATTAAATAATCCAAAGTCCAATTTCAAAATGTGAAACATGTAATCCAACTAAAATTTGATAACCTTTTCAAATATAAACTTTGTTAATTGTTTTGAGCATTTTAACTTGATAAAAACAACCACTACTTGTTTAACACCATTAAGTAACAATAATTGCCAAACCTTATTAATGTTTTCTAAAATGGTTAACTATCATTTCAAGTGCATTTAATATTGTTATCTTATTGTTATTCATCATGCATTCATCATGATGACAACCATCACCTAATAAATAATCATTGTTTCCACTTATTTTCAATGGATCTTTCCATATGCAACCCTTGCATATGGGTCCATTTAATTTGTGCTATCATGTTAGCTAGTTTACTTTGATGCAACTACTAATTTATCATGCATCATCCCATGTTTGTGCACTATGCCATGGTATTGATTGCTTATCTTTCTGCAATGTTTGTTTGCTTCTTCCCGGATATACGACGACGTTGAGACCGACGATACTTACGACACCCCTTCTAAGGAGTTAGCTCAGTACCAGGCTACTGGGTTTTGCAGGCAAGTTATCACTCACATGAACCACTGTGTTCCTTTCAACATTGGTTACCGATACTTTCCGTTGTTCTTTTCTGCTGGCCTTAGTAGTAGTTGTTTCTGTTACGAACCTATCACATGTATCCTTTAACCCTGATATTGCCTCACCTCCATACCTATAACCATTGTTTGAGCCCGTGTCTTACTAGCATGCTTAGGTTGCTTTTGCTCGAGTCTGTTACCCGTTACTTTCTGTTACTATCATTTACGTTGTGGGGGCTCGATGTTTAATCAATCAATCCTGCTAATGTTACTATTAATAATAAATTTGATGATAAGGCACCGGCAGGAGGCCCATGAGAGGTTTTGGAGCCTGCTAGTGTCGACCCTAATAGGAAAAGTGTCTTGTCTACTGATCCATGATGAGCGCACTACCCGCATTTGGGAAGCGAGTATGGGCGCCCCCCTCAACTTGACTTGATTCGCATCTCGTCCAAATCGCCTCATTTAGTTCGTGTTTTCCATTTGCCGCATGCATGTTTTTGCGAGCCCAGCGCAGGGTGGAACTTTTGTAGTCGGCATATAGGGGGACACGTTCTTAGAGTGCTATGAGGGTCCATTTTCTTCTGGGCTCGATTAGCCGTGCGCCCAAGGTTCTTTGGGCTTGATGCGAAGAATGGTTGGTTGTGTTGAGTACCCCGCTTGGTGGAAGGGCCTTTCCATCTGGCGGGTTATTCATGAGTGTACGGCCAAATTGGTGCAACCCTGCAGGGATAATCTTCTCGAGAAGCCGTGTTTTCCGCGGTTATGGATTACTTGGTGAAAGTACTGGCTAACAAGTACTCAGGACAACTTAAACATAATGATCAAACATGTTACACCCCATGATCAATAACTTGACTAGTAATAGGCTTATTGACACAATAATTTGAACCATCATTATTACAACTGTGTGAGTTATCCTCGGATTGCTTCTTTGGATAAGGGGCGATATCCAGGATGGGTTTGTTTGAAGTTATCTTCCAGTTGGTTACAATCCTCGATCTTATCTTCTTTCTGTTAGCCGGAAGTGGTAGAATCTCTGTAGTTGGTTAGCGCAGCCAGTTGCAGCATCTTTTATATCCCCTCTCTTCCGTTGAACCCAAGGCATCTGTGCTTGGTGTTGACGGGTTACACCTTGGTGAATTGTGAGTCTTGCTTGCCAGTACGTTTATGTGCTGACCCCTTTGGGGCTGTGGTTTACGCAGACGACGTTCCGAGGATCTACATGGTGGCACCTACGTGAAGTTTGACGAGACTGCTGACGAGTAGATAGCGGACCCGGGCAGGATCCGAGACTTCGTGGATGGGCTCCGTCTGTTTGTTTCCGGCCTCTTAGGCCTATTTGGTTCTTGTCTGTACTCAGACCTGTTGAATGCTTCCGCTGTATTGTAACGATGTATTGTTGGGGCATGTGCCCTCTGAATGATTGTATCTGCTATCTCTGCTCTAATGAGAGCCATTTGCAACTTATTTCAATCTTTTGTGTCGTAGAGATCTGTTGTGATATCACTTGTTAAACGCCGTTGACGTACCATGTGTGTATGGTTTGAAGTACGTCGACGGAAGTGCCTTTGATCTCTAGTGGATAGTTTACATCGACGATGGAATAGCAGGGCTTGTGTTGTCGCGCATAAGCGCAGGCCTACCAGGAAGCTGGGACGTGGGAGCAGTTATGCCCCATAATCCAAGCACCTGCTATCCAGTTCGTACGGTGAGTATCCCCTAGAAATCAGGGTGCGACAGTAGTTAGGCGCTCTTCTTTGTTGTATAATGATATTGCAACAATAAAAAAGGATGCAAATATTCGATGTTCAAAAGGAAGTACTTCAGCTTTCATGTATAAAGGTTGCTTTTTTTTTATAATACCATGACAAGCTGCTGGGTTGGATGGTCAATTCATTTGCTTCGTGTTTCAGTTCTTTAGCATGAGAAGGTACATGTTGGGCTACACTTACAAATCATTCCAAGGAGATCCTTTCTAAGTTGAATAGGGTAGTTTGGTAGCATTGGCTGCAGCAGCATGTGTGTGCTTATAAATAAATTATATGTTTTGATTTATTATATCTTTAATTTAATGTTAAACTCAAACACCGTGCTATTATAAAGTCCAGTACTCTGAGTTAAGGTGTCGCTAGGAGTCATCATGTCGCCTCCAAACCAAATAGGGCAGCATATTGAGCATTAGCTTAGGGAATTATTCATTGTCTTTCTAAAGACGTAATTAATCACACTTTGCTTTTTAATAGTATGATGTTTAATTAGAAGTTCCATCAAATGGCACTAAAAGAAAAATCGAATCTTAACATTTTAGAAATACCGTATGACTGTTGTAAATCAACTGTGTTGGCACGAGGTGCAAGCAAAAAAGTTAATAGACCGTAGCAACGTACGGGCATTCAACTAGTTATTTAAAAGTTTGAGATGAACTATTGTATGCCCTGTCAAATGCTCTTCTACTTGTGTACAATATTGGGTACTTGTAATGCGCAATGAACACACATCTGTAAAATGGTCCACACGGAAAAGAAATTGTTACGTGCAACCATGTAACTCATGTTTAAGACAACCGCTTTCTTGAAACATTGCCCCCGTTATCATATCGCATTTACAAGGAGGGAAAACAATGTTGCACACCTGTCCAAAATTTTGTATCAGTCAGAAAATATCTCTAGAAACCTACCATTTTCCCACGCCTCGGGGCCATTGCCCTGGGTGTGTCGCCCCTGCCACCACCTGATAGGATAAGCGTTTACCCGCAGGTGCTTTTCCCATACCGCCACCCGATAGGTTAGACGTGTACCTGAGGGTAAAAGTACACATCAATTTGAGCACCGCCTAGTCATAAAAGGTAACATATAGTTATGTTTAATTAAACACAAGGAAAAAAATAGCGTGCTATAGGAAAATAGCGCCGTCCTTAAGATATGCTATTAGCATGCTATATCGCGCTATAGCGTGCTATTTATGAAACATTGTACACAGAATGATTAGCGCGACAATTCTCAAAACGCTATAGGGCGTTGTTTTTTCTATGATTAAACATCATTACATCATAAACTAACAATATCATAAACAACAACAGTTGCTCACAAACAACAACACATCGTATACGTCATAGTCATAAATAACAACACATATTCACAAACCCGCAACAAAGTATAAATATAATTTAGCCATATATAGGGCATCAAAATAAGCATTACAATAAAGTTTAAAAGGCATTGTGACAAGTTTAACCGAAATAAACCGAGCAATACAGTAAGAGCAAACGAAATAGTACCATCGTGCAACAATTCTCACTCCTCAGATTTTTTACATGGGTACGCAAGTATCGATATGTGTAATGCGACAGGTGCATATATTTCTATCTACTCAAGTGCTCCGATAGAGAATGAGATATACTGTTGCTATGTCACATCGCTTGCATAAAAGGTGTCACACAGTTGGGCTGGCCCGACACCCGCAGAACGTAGCCGCCACCCCCTCCATTTAGGCAGGAATTCTTAAGGAAACACAAGGGAATCTTACTTGAGGCTTTCGTAGTGGACAAACCACGAGGTGACCTCTGTAATTAGGCTGACGACTTTGGGCGCCGAGCCTACAAAGGTACCTATCGCGTCGGCCATGTCTTGCGTATATAAACGGAGATACCTCGACATCGACAGACATATGTACACATTTCTAAGCTGGATAGGATGAGAATTATATGCGTGGACAGATCGTCTACCTTGTACTGACTGCACAGAGGTGCACACACTCAGAGCGAAAGGGATAAGAGAGAGGGAGATTCCAACTTCCAAGTGCGCCACATGAATCCAGGGATCATCGCAACATCAGTGCGTGTACCATATGTGATCCCCTCGCCACACATTCCTGTGCAGAATCACTCGCGATTCCATCAAGTTCACCATCAACGCAGGCCAGCAACGCCATCGAGGCATCAAGCGGCAGAGCCCAGGGGAGAACGATCCCAACACGATAGCACGGCGAGCGGCGCCGGCACGCATGGCCTCCATGTTCCCGCACGTCCCGGTCAGCCAAAAAAGACGCGCGGCAGCGGCAGCGACGTCATGTTATGTTCGTTATCTAATCAATGCGGCGATGTCCATTAGCGAGAAAACTACGTGCATATCAGCACATATATGCATCATGTTCGTTATCTAACTAATCAATGGAGGAAATTTCCATTTGCTAGATAGCTGCGGCTGGGAAAATTATGTACATATGCTGTGTGTGATGCGCTGCACTGATGTAGCAGCTGGGACCTTTCTTCACGGCTCTAGCTGCTCCTTGTTGGGGCCCCCATATAGTCATTCCATACGTGGTTGCTTCGCTCCATGGAATTCTCGTTGGTTAGGCTAATCTGCTGTTTGTTACTAACAGTTAACTGCACCTAACTTGGTGACTGAAATGTTGTTCAGACGGCTAGAGGACGTAGCCCCTCCAAGCCGATCGATTAATGTTCAAAGCATTGATCAAATTGTGTTACGACAATTGCTTAAAAAAAGGTCATTCGTCCCTCTCAATCTGCGTATTTTCCAGGAAGAAATATTTTGGAGGGGGTCACAATGTTACGAAAAACCATTTATGAGATTAAGCAGAATAATCATGACGGTGTGTTGTTCAAGACCGATTTCGAGAAGGCTTATGATAAAGTAAACTGAGGATTCCTTCAACAAACTCTGCGCATGGAAGGGAGTGTCATATTAGGGTCAATGATGACATTAGTCTTTTTTTCAGATATTAAAAAGGTTACGCCAGGGCGTTGTCCCTAATTTTATTTAATATGGTGGTAGACATGTTGGCCATAGTCATTGCAAGAGTAAAAGAGGATGGTCAAGTAGGTTGTTTAGTGTTTCACCTTTTAAAGGGGGGCGTTTCTATCCTACAATAGATGTTGATGACATTGTTCTCTTCCTTGAGCATGACCTAGAGAAGACCGTGAATACGAAGTTAATTTTGTCTAAATTTGAGCAGCTGTCCGGATTAAAGATGATTTTTTAATAAGAGTGAGATCTTTTGTTTTGGCAAGGCCAAAGACATGCAAGACTATAGACACATATTGGGGTGTGAATTGGTGATCTTCCGTTTAAATATCTTGGCATTTCAATTCACTATCGTAAACTGTTAAACAAAGAGTGAACACCGGTAGAAGATCATTTTAAACGAAAACTCAGTTTTTGGGTAAGAAAATGGCTCTCCTATGACGATCGTCTTGTGTTAATAGATTATGTTCTCACAAGTTTACCGACGTTTCTCCTCTCTTTTTTTCTGAGATAACCACCGGGGTATGTAAAAGATTGGACATTTTTAGATCTCGTTTCTTTTGGCAAATGATCAGTCCAAGAAGAAATATCATCTTACTAAATGGAATATTAGCTGTAGACCAAAAGACCAAGGCGGTCTAGGAATTTAAGTCCTCGAAATTAAGAACAAATGTTTATTAAAAAATGTCTTTTAATTTTTTTTACAGAACAAGGAGTTTGGCATGAGCTTCTTTGTAAAAAATATCTGAAGGGCAAACCGTTGTCTCATGTTCAGACAAAATCCTAAGACTCTCCTTTTTGGAAAGGAGTAATGGGGTCAAACAAGAATTTTTTAACACATTTCTTTCACCGTGGGTGATGAGCTCAACATAAGGTTTTGAGAAGATTCTTGGTTAGGTCGCGTCTGCACATGACAATGGACATATGAATATTCAGTTTTGATGATCTCTTGTAGGTGTAACCTGGGAGGTTTGGTTGCATCTAGCCGAAAGGCTTATGTTAGTGCAGTTGTCGGAGGACGATGATTCCTTAAGTGGAAACTAATAGATTCAGGTATCTTTCCAGTCAAATCTTTCTATGCGGATTTGATGAATGTACATATCCGTTTTCTCCTTAAGTATTTATTGAAGTTAAAAGTACCTTTGAAAATTAGGATTTTTATGTTGTTCCACCATCGGAAGGTTTTGCTAACGAAGGATAATCTTGCTAAGCGGCATTGGACGAGGTGTACGAAATGAGTTTTTTGTCAACATGAGGAGACTGTTGAGCATCTTTTTATAGCCTGTCAATTTGCAAAACATATTTGGAGATTAATTCATTTTACATTTAGCATTCATCCTCCAGCCAGTATTATTAATCTGTTTGGTAACTAGCTAAATGAAATTGATTCGAAAACAAAGGCTAACATCCGTATAGGCGTTTGTGCTTTTTTTTTGGCAATTTGAAATTGTCGTAATGATGTGTTTTTTTTAACAACACAAGAGCTGGCCCTTTTTTGCAGGTTGTTCATCGGCTTCATATTGGATCCATTTGTGGTTCTATCTCTTGCCATAGGACCTACGGGGATGTTTGGCTACCGGATGTACTCGGTTGATGGCAATCATTCCGGCTATCTACAAGCAGGGTGGCTGACTTCACACTAGACGACTACGACATATGTAGTTGGTTTTCTTTTCAGGTGGCTGATTCATGTTGCCACGCGGAGTGATCCATGATTATAACTGTTTATTCACATTTTTACTTCTTTCGTTTAAAATAAACTAGCTGTGTGCAACAAATTGATGCAGAGGCTGGGGGCAAGCCCTGTTTCAAAAAAAAATATAGTATCATTGTTTTAGAGGGGATTTTACTAGAGTTACATGAACCTAGTGGCTGGGGTCATTTTACTCGATCAAGTTGTGAAATTTCATAGACCAATCGACAAACATGGCTTGTGGTTTATTTTGGTCCAAACAGTGGCAACTCGGACTAATCACACTTATGGCCTGCCCCTCTACTCTTTTCCCTTCATCTTCAAAACCCTAGTTGGGCGAATCAAGGGGAACACCAATGACAACTTTATGAGAAACTAGTGGACATCACACTGGTGGGCTCGTGGATCCCTTGCTCCCCTCTTTAACTCCCTTTGCCCTTGGAGTATCTCCGACAAATAATAAGAGACACATGAGATTACGACGACGACACTTGCTACACTTCAGTGGGAGATCAAGTGGAGTTCAACTTCGGGGTTATGGTTGCCGGCGTGTAGCTAGGTCCTCCACACAATTGCAACCGGTCGGTTCATCGCATCTATCTCAATCGACGCCGATGACTCGAGGTGAGGAATATATAGGAGGATGGCCCAAAAATCATATTTGAAAAAATAGGGGTCTTGATTGCCTAAGGTACATGTCACTCTGACGTTTCGTATTCGTCGTGTGTGCCCCAACATGCAAGAACAACCATGTTGTCATGCCATGTAGGAAGGATTTGCACTAGTTTTAGACAATTTGGACCAAAGTGAAATCAGAAACCAAGTTTGTGGACTACTCCATCTTTTTTCAACATGATGAATGATGGTGCAGGTCTGGCACTCGTTGGGAAACCCCAAGAGGAAAGTATGATGATCATAGCAGAAGTTTTCCCTCAGAAAGAAACCAAGGTTTAATCGACCAGTAGGAGGAAGGAGTAACTTCAGAATGTTGATGCAGCTGAGATGGCAGTGCGCACTACCTGTTCAGCAGCAACGTGGAACCTACACAACACAATCAAATCACTTTTCCCCAACGAATTAGTGAGGTTGTCAATCTCACCGGTTTTGCTGAACACAAAGAGGTTAAACGTATGGTGTGGAAAACAGTATGAAAATCGTAGCAGCAGTATGAGAGTAGTGGAAACAGTGGTTGTATTATCAGTATGAGAAAAATGGACCAGGGTCCACAGTTCACTAGTGGTGTCTCTCCGTGGAAGATAAATAACATGTGTGGTGAACAAATTACAACTGGGCAATTGACAGAAATAAAGGCTACACCGTAGTGCATATGCAAGACATAAAGATTACTATGTGATTCATGCGGGCATTACAACAAAATACATAGACCATCATCCAACTGCATCTATGACTAATAATCCACCGTCCGAATATCATCCAAACAAACGTTGTGCATTAAGTTGTAAACAACATATAATTGCAGTAAGCAAAGTGTGTAATGTAAATAATAAAATCATCCTTAGACAAAGCATTGTTGTTTTCTCCCTAATGGCAACAACACATCCTCCATCTGTCACGTTTTTGTCACTCGAGCACAGATGCAAAGGAGACACGAACCCACTACCGAGCATAAATACTCCCTCTTGGAGTTACTAGCATCTACTGGGTCAGAGCATCTACTAATAACGGAGAGCATTCAAGATCATAAATAACATAAGCATGAACATAACATGATAGATTGATAATTAAAAGACATAGCATTCTTCATTCATCGGATCCCAGTAAACACAACATGTAGCATCACATAAAAATGATCCCGATCATATGAGGCAGCTCACGAGATCTAAACATGAGGTATAAAGTGGAGGAGACAACCATCTACCTACTGCTATGGACCCATAGTCCAGAGATGAACTATTCACGCATCACTTCGGAGGAGGGCATGGTGGTGTAGACCCATCAGGTGATGAATTCCCCTCCCGGCATGGTGCCGGGGAGAGCTCCAGAACCCTCCCGATCTCGGGATGATGATGATGGCGGCCTCGGGTGATTCTCGGGACGAAGTAGAAGCTAGATCTAATTTGGAGAGTACATCTCAAAAACCCAATTATAAGAAGCTCTAATTCAATTAGAGGGCTCTAATTCGACCCTCTAATTGTACTAGAGAGTACAAGAGAGAGGTTTGAGAGCCAATTGTGTGTTTTGCTTTGATCCTTGGGGTTCTTCATATAGTGGGAGGAAGGGGCAGATTTGCCAAAGGAGGAGGAGGAGTTTTACTTGGCATAGGAGGGGATAGCCGCACCACCAAAGGTGGTCGCACCCTTTTCCCTAGCCTAACTCAGATTGGGCTCCATTGGAGTCCAACTCCACCTCACTCTTTCCTTTTTCTCCTTTTTATCTCCAATAAATTCAGGAGGGACAATAGTACCAATATGTGATGCCACTGGGACCCACCTGGTAGTGTGGAGACCTCAGTCTAACCATCTGACGCCTCCAATATGCATACACTCATGATCCCGGACCAAACAGTCATGAGAAACATATTTAGAGATGGCACATCAGAGTTCAACATCCATTGCATGAATAACAGAGTCTTGCACAAATGGTCACACGACCAAGTCTGAGATAGTTGTCACGCAGGGCAGACGGCAATCACTCACACACATCTTAATCAACGGAAGCTAACACAACGGAGTAGAACCCATGTCAACGCCCTAGCACCATAGGTTGTTGCCTCGGAGACGTGCCTAGTTCATCGGATCGTCGAAGTAATCCTCCTCAACTATATCTTCCTAAGGTTGTTCCTCGAAGACTGGCCAAGAAAATAGCCTGGGACGAAACCAATATGAGTACATTGGATTGTACTTGCAAGACATCCCAAATGAAATCTTAACCATTAAATTATGCATAATATAGGTGGTAGGAAGGTTGTACTTAGGGATCATCTAGCCATGATGAATTGAAGACCCGTCATGGTTGCTCAAGTTTTAGATTTATTTGTTGAAGAAGATACTTCAAAAGATATTTTGTTTCTCTTGTAGATATTTCATTTCCACAAGGTTTTGATAAATCATGTTAAATAAAAGAAATTTTTTCTTTACAAAACTTCTTGAAAGAACTCATCTTCCAGATCATCATTCTCCGGTACCTCAAAATACGACCATTCCCTTTCCGAGTACCTTCTAGGTACAACTCCAAACTGAAAGTTCAAGTTTTGAAAAGATTGACACAATACTAGCTGCATGTAAATTCAACTGTCCATATCCGAGAACTCTGCGATTCTGAATAGTTTTACTTTGCAGAGGTGTACATATCTCACAAGATCCAGTACATCCTCCATGAACAACCACTGACTATCTACAATGGTATGTGAACATCAGATAACTAGTCCTAACTATACACTATGCAGGTGCTAGTAAATGACTAGCTCTTCAACTGGGTTTGTTCGCCTGGGCACCGAGTGTGACAGCCGCATCGATCTGGTTTCCCCTGACAATACACTGCCATGGCAAGAGACCCAACTTTTGCAACCGGTGGCGAAATTAATCCCACACTTCGAATGTCCCGTTACTCCCTCCTGACGACAATTCTTCTCAGGGGACATTAACCCCTATATCCCATTGAGGTAGACACGGACTAACATCGGCAAGATTTTAGTTATACCCCATGCCCATATTGAGGTAATGTGGCAGTATGCATTGGTTGTCTGGCGAAGATTAGGTTATGTGTCCTTTTGGAAAAACAATTTGAAAACATTCCTCCTTCACGTACCTCCCTTGGACAAGGTCCCACCTTTCATCGGGGTTTTTCCAAATACTTTGTTTTCCAAAAACATAAAGTTAAAATTTCCACTAACATACTTAAGTAGATTAAGTGATGATTAAAGTGACTAAAGGGCTTCGTAACACCAAGATCATATAGTGCCTATAGCATATTAGATACATAATATGGACAAAGGTATAATCCACTTAAGGAAATAGTATTTTATTCAATCTTTTGTAGAACTTCAGAAGTAAAACATGCATGATAGGTAATGATAAGAAAAAACAAGAAAGCATTTAGAGTGTCTTGCCTTTGCACTGTTCTTGGTCTTTCTCTTGAAATAAACAAGAATTACAATAAACCACCTCGGGATTAGTACAATCTTCGTTATCTAACGTCGTAAAATAAAAAATAAAAACACCCAATCAGGACCTAACAGAGGCAAGCAAGAGCTAATGACGTAAACATACATCAAGAATTTCAACAAATAATAACACCCAAAAACAATAGCACTAGGGTACACAACATCAACCAAACATGCATGGACAATACACAAATATCACACTAGAATTTGATACTATGGATCCTCAACCAAAATGGCATGAGTCCAGTGGGTGTACCACTCTCATATCAGGGCCATATAAGGTTAGATGACTCTCTGGTCATCCATGAGGATGAACAAAATAACAAAAAAATAAACTAGAAACAACTACACATGCATATGGAAATAGAAACAAGCAATACTGCAAGCATATAGTAACACATGCATTTCTACGCATGGAGAAATAATATAACCAGAGGCTAAACAACCTAATAACAGAGACACATCTATGCTAATCATATCATGATACATGAAAATAATCATGGAGCAAAACACTTACTAAAACTAGAAATGGAAAACAACCATTTAGACATGCATGCATGCATAACAACAATAGATCTTTGAACAAGATCTATTCTAACATGATAGATCTACAAGATATCATCCATATAACAGTGAAAACAACATGTATGCATGCTAGTAAGATCAAAATAACAACCTAAATAATTATTCAACAATAAACAAACAACAATCAATCATGGCAGAAAACAACTAGAACTAGTATTGCATGCCAAAATAATCTATAGCTCAAACAATCACACAAATCTAGGATATGATAGATCCAAGCATATGGAAGCTCATAAAAAATGATTTAACTCAAAAAATCATTTCAGAAAAGTTACTAAAATTCATTTAGTAGCTCTCTCGTCATTTACCATTTTGCATTCCATTTAAAATAGGAAACTCAAGTGGATGTGAGGCCAACTTCCCTAGTTACGTATCAAATATATCTATCTAGAGAAGTTAACCTCACACCATTTGGATCCCTAGAAGAAAAGTTATGACATGTTTTCTATTTTAGATAGGTTGGATTTGGGAATTTCTCAAGAGTGAACCAGTGGTGCAAATGTGGATCTACCACTTGCATGTGGTTAAGAAATCATGATTATACCACATAAATATTTGGTTTGACCAGATTTGATGTTTTGGCATTTTATTTCGATTAAAAGCAGTGAGGGATGTTTCTGGATTTTAGAAAATGATTAAAACACATGAGAAAACACTCCACGGGCCAGATCTTGCCAGTGACTAGGCCAAGCTACGCTGGGTCGGCCCAGTGTGCATTCATTCGCGAGTAAAGTTGTAAGCCACCGTAGGATGCATATCTAAGGGCCAGCGTTAGATCCGGCTGGATTCAAACAGAGGCATCGATGGGGCGATGAACGGCAGAGGCTCATCATCCTCCTCGCGATGTGGCCAGTGACACCGGCGAGCCTACCTACGTCATCACTCACAGGGGCTTACCTAGGGCGTGCAAGGGAGAGTGGAGAGTTGATGGCGAGGTAGCAGAAGGTTGAGGCATTGGTGGGTGATGCGTGTCATCACGCGTTCGTTGGGAGACCCCAAGAGGAAGGTATGAAGAGTGCAGAGGCAATTTTTCCTCAGAAAGAAACCAAGGTTGAATCGACCAGTATGAGGAAGGAGTAACTTCAGAAGGTTGAAGCAGCTGAGATGGCAGGGTGCACTACTGGTTCAGAAGCAACGTGGAACCTACACAACGCAACCAAATCACTTTGCCCCAACGAAGCAGTGAGATTGTCAATCTCACCGGTTTTGCTGAACACAAAGAGGTTAAACATTGGTGTGGAAAACAGTAGGAGAACAGTATGAGAGCGGTAGTAACAGTATGAAAGTAGTAAGTGTTTTATCAGTATGAGGAAAAAGGACCGGGGTCCACAGTTCACTAGTGGTGTCTCTCCGTGAAAAATAAATAACATGTGTGGTGGACAAACTAAAGTTGGGCAATTGACAAAAATGAAGGCTACACCGTAGTGCATATGCAAGACATAAATATTACTATGTGATTCATGCGGGCATTACAACAAAATACATAGACCGTCATCCAACTGCATCTATGACTAATAATCCACCCTCCGAATATCATCTGAACAAATGTTGGGTATTAAGTTGCAAGCAACAGATAATTGCATTAAGAAAAGTGTGTAATGTAAACAATAAAATCATTCTTAGACAAAGCATTGTTGTTTTCTCTCTAATGGAAACAACACATCCTCCATCCGTCACGTTTCTGTCACTCGAGCACATATGCAAAGGAGGCATCAACCCACTATCGAGCATAAATACTCCCTCTTGGAGTTACTAGCATCTACGTGGAGAGAGCATCTACTAATAATGGAGATCATGCAAGATGATAAATAACATATGCATGAAGATAACATGATAGTTTGATAATGAGAAGACATAGCATTCAACATTCATCAGATCCCAGCAAACACAACATGTAGCATTACATAAATATGATCTTGATCATGTTAGGCAGGTCACAAGATCTAAACATGAGGTACAAAGTGGAGAGAACAACCATCTAGCTACTGCTATGGACCCGTAGCCCAGGGATGAACTACTCACGCATCACTTCGGAGGAGGGATGGTGGTGTAGATGTCACATCCCAATTTTGCAATACCTGATAACACAGTTGTTTTGCTAATTGCTTGACAATTAAACTTTGGTTGTGTTTGTTTGAGTGCAACTAAACAAACTAATTATATAAACTTACATGGCTAAGAAATTGAAAACAAAATATTCAACATATTGTTCCAATGACCTTGGCGATATTTTCTAAAGTAAATATTGATCAAAGAGTTTTCCAAAACTATCTTATGAATCCCATACTTGTGGAATATTATTCCAAGGCCTAAGTTAAGAAAGAGAAAACACTTAATAAATTTCCCTAAAGATTATCAGGAAAAAGAGGCATTCTGAGATGCTTCACCAAAATCTTATCAAATGTTTTTCCAACCTTGAAAGCTTAAAAACAAAAGTATTAGAGAGCATTGACTTGCTATCTCTAGTCACATAAATATTTTGGAAAAACATTGTTAAAGAAAAGCCAAGTGCTTTATTAAATAGAATTTCCAATATTTCCAGAAACAGAAAACTCAAACAAGTTACTATTGGAAACTTTCTTCAAATGAGCTGAAATTAATACCATTACTTCCTTATATCAAATAAGGGACACACCCAAGAGGAGACCAAAAATTGAATCCATTAAAGCCCTGAAAACATGGTTTTTCTCCACAGCAACATTTGGCATTTTGAACAAGTTTGTTCTACAAACTTTTTCCAAATACCATGAAATAAATACCACATGCTCTATATCATAAATAAGGATGAAAACCAAAAGGGCACAAGTTTTTGAATTGATTAAGTTGCCAAAAACCCCTGTTTTCTAGACAGCACCTTTTTGAAATTTGAACAAGTTTGTTCTATGAAGTAACTCTAAATGACTTGAATTTTCTACCACATAAGGAACACATCAAATAAGGAATGTGTGACAAAAATTATCATTTTTGGAAGCTCCTAAGTAGGTTAATAAATTCAATGTCCATTTATGTAAGAATTCAAATTTGAACAACTTTGAATTATAAAGTTTCTCCAATTGAGCCAATTTTCACATATGTTGTACATATCAACTAATTAGAATTTTGGGCAAAAGGATTTAAATTTTTTACTTTGTTTGCTTAGGGAAAAACATCCTTTTTCAGAGAACACAGGGACCTATTTGTAAAATTCCAGGGACCTAGTTGAAAGCTGAGTCACTCATCTTCTACCTCTAGCCTCTCTGTAGATACAGAAGCCCTAGGCCATGCCTTCGATTGGAAGCAACTCGAGGTGGATAAAGAGGCCCCCCATGTGCCTTGTCTGCTCATTGCCCCCTCTATCTCCCCCCCCACCACGAGCTCCCTCTCTCTCTCTTCAAAAAAGCTCAAAACCGAACCCTAGCTTATATGCCCGCCGTCGATTAGGCCGATAGAGACCACGCCGTCGGTCGCCGTTGGCGTCATCGTCTCCGCCTCGTTGTTGTGGTGCTCGGTGCGAAGGGAATCGAGCCGAAGCGCCGCAGGTAGCCCGCGCCGTCCGTTTTTCCTCTCCGAGCCCGACGACTCCGGCGAGCCATTCCCGCCGCCTCGAGCTTTCTCCGCCCTAGCCGAGCGTCTCCGCGCGTTCATGGTAAGCAAGGGAACCTCCCCGTCGCTTTTCCCCTCTCCCTCTCGCCATACATCGCTATTGTGCCGTGCGAGCTTTCCGGCCGACGCGCGCCGCCGTTGCCGCCGTCCTCCGGTGGCCTCCCAGGAAACGACGCTGCCACCACTTGGTTCCCCTCGCCGTAAGCATCTTGTAGGTGTTTTTATTTTGCAGAATGGTGGCCGGAAAACGCTGATTCGACCTCGCCGGAGCAGTTCCCGCCGGCGGATGACGTCGCAGTGACGCAGTGCCGACGTCAGCCTCCCCTGACCCGCGCTGATGCAGTCAAACTGGCCCGTGGGGCCTGGCCTTGCCCGCGTGGCTGTCGCGTGGCCGCTGGCCCGCTGGTCAGCGACCTATGGCTAGATCCGCGCGAGGTGAGAAAGATCCAGGCCGGCCCAGTTATTAGATCCAGCCCTTATCAAGTTTCTTTTCCATTTATTTTTTTTGAATGATACCTGTTTACTTTTGGCTCTAAAAACCTACCTAAAAGATGAATTTGACCAAAAAAAAAATTCACAGATGTAAAGAAACTAAATATGAACCACCTCCAACTTGTAGATCTACATTTGGATGAATAGTTTAGAAATGAAAAATGTTTTGGCAACAGGTACCAGAAACACCAAAATGAGCACCATTTTTATTTCACAACTCAGAATGAAGTGAGGCCAATTGCATTGGAAAGCCCTTGAAATTTCCTAACAGGAGAAATTAACCGTGATTCCAAATTCCTTGTATTTTTGAAATGGCATGCAATTTGGTAAAACACCAGAGAGCACTTTGGTGATTTTTATAAAATTATTAAAAATGAATTTTGATGCAAACTCAATTGGATGGTCTTGTATATGTTTAGGGATATCCAAACCAAGATGGGTTTAATTTTTAAAGAAACATAGAAAATTTGGTGGACAGATCTTTAAATTGCTTATTTTTGCCATTTTGGCATTTTAGGTATTTAAATTGTGTGAATATATTTTTGTGTTGCAATATTGTTTTCTAGCATGTACAAGTTGTGTGAACTTGTTTTCTAAGTGTTACTTAGATATTTTAGCATGTTAGATTGGGTGTACTTGAGTTGAGAAGAAATATGATTTATGGTTATAGCATATGTTTTATCTCTAGTTATTACTTGCATAGAATTTTTGATTGATTAATTTGTGTGCAAACAATTGGATTGTTGTGTTGAGATATTAGATACAGCACCATGTTGATACTTATATTTTGTTAGTATCACCTCTGCTAGCTTTCATTTGAGTTGGTAGAAAAGCATGAGTAGTTTTGTCATGACTATGAAAATGTTCTGGAAAATTCTCTCATGTGTAGAATTTTTGACATAACATTTGTGGTTGTGTAGCCACATATTTTTGTGTTGTGTTCATAGGACCAATAGCATTTGGTTATGTTTATATGATTACTTGATCCCTAGAGTTTTCACTTGAGTGAAAACAATAGCATGAGTAGCATTACCTTGCTTATTTTAGCACCCTATTATTTTCTACTAGTATGGTTATTGCACTAGATGCTAGTTTAGTATTTTGTTAATTTTTATCAAGTGTTACCAGAGGCCTTGTGACCTCTTAATGCTTTGTTATGATAGTGGAACACCCACTGGTGTCATTGCATTTTTGGTGGAAACATTATTTCCCCCACACTAGATGTGTTTCTTTTATATAGTTCTATAACTAATGAGTGCCTAGTATTTTTGCCTTGGGATGTTTTTGTGCTAAATAAAAATGTGTATGCTTCTGTTTGTATGTGGTTGTAATCATGTGTGGCTTTCTAGGAAAAATACATTCTTGAAGTGTTGTTTGATTCCTCTAGTAATGCCCTTTTTATTACTACTAAGTATGTAGGAGTTGCCCTGCAAATTGATGCATTGTTTTGCTAAATGAGATATTTCTGTTATAGAAAGTATAGATATTTTTCACTACTGTTTTTATGACATGGACCCTCTGGTTGTATTTCAATTACTTGATTGAAATACATTCATTGATTCTTCATGTTTGAGTAGTACTAGTTTCCCTAGCATTTTTGTATTGAATTATTTTTCCTGCCAACTTGTGTTTGGTGGATATTTGTGTATCCTTGCATGAGGACATGTTTTAATTTTCCATTATGATAACATGGTTCCTTGTTTGCATTTTAGTACTTTACTTGTTATGCTTGCTTGCATAGCAAACCTTTAGTAGAAACATGTTAATAGGATTCCTCCTTTTAGTCATTGTTTCTATTATTCTCACTATGAGAATTGTGTGTTTTGTGATGAGTCTATTGCCTTGTTGCACTTATGTAGGCTCACTGATTTGTAAAAGTAAATTTTGCAAATCATCTGTCTTATTTATTCTTGATGTGAATTTAGGCTTAGTAGATTAGCTATCTTGTTCTTTTTGTGGTTTGGTTGATAGACCCATTGCCATGATTATTATTGTGCATGTTTTATATACTTTTAGTAGTCTCACCCTTGTGAAACTAAGTGTATTTTGGGTTTATTAATATCTTGGTATGAGAGTGGCACACCCACTGAATCCATGATATTGAGGTTGTGAGTTATGTTCCTCCAACTTTGAGTTGTCTTATTAAATGGCATTTCTGCCAAGTGTGTTTGTTTGATTGTTTGCTCCATTAATAATTGTGTGATTGGTTATTATTAGTTTCCTTGCTGCATGTATTGTTGTGTATTGTTGCTTGCCTTGATTGGTTCTGAATGTGTGTCCTTTATTCTTTTTACGACGTTAGAAAACGAAGAGGAAGGAAGTGTCGGGAAGCTCTGTTCCAAGTTCCAGTCACTCCAAAACCAGGGACACAAGGAGATACCAGGCAAGCCATCCTGATGCTTGCTGATACAATACTTATCATTATCTATCATGCATGTTTTACCTCTGAAGTTTTACAAAAGCTTGATTATCAAAACTATTTTTGATGTGGAATTTACTACTATACTATATTATAGGTTACTATTGTGCCAGTAGTTAAACTTGGTAATACCAAGCCCATAACCCACATATGGTATTTATTACCATCAAATATACTAGTCCCTAAGTGGACACCCTAAAAATGTGATTCTACAAAACAAAGGCTTTACGGAAAAACCCGGAGAAAAGGCGGATCCTTGTTCTCCGGAGGAATGTGGAAGTGGTCATTTTTGAGAAAGTGGTGTTTTCAAAAATGACGCATAACCTAGTCTTCGCCGGACAACCTTTACCGTACTGCCACCCTACCCCAATATGGGCACGGGGCTTAACTTGAAGTTTGTTCTTATTAGTGTGTGCTATCTCAATCGCTATAAGGGACGTGGTACCCTCGAACCGAATGTCGTGGTGACATATAAAGTGTGGGATTAATTTTCCCTCCGGTCGCATCAGTTGAGGCATCCTGGCTTGGCGGGGATTAGCTCGGTGCCGGGGATGTGGTAAAACTCAACTGAGAGATAGGCATATACTAGCTTGAACATAGTGGATGGATATGATCAGATACCTGATGTTTACATACTGTTGTTACAGTCCGTGGTTGTTTCACGGTAGGTGTACTGGATCTGGTGGATGTGTACACCTCTGCAGAGTACAACTTTTTCGAAGAAGCCGCGTCCTCGGATATGGACGGTTGAATGGCCATGTAGCTAGCATTGTGTCAATGTTTTCAAAAAGGAAGTTTTTGAAAAGGAATTTTGGAAAGGAAGTGTTGAACTTGTGAAGTTCGGAAAGGAAATGGAAACTTATACCGTGGAGGTATCGTCGATGATGAAAATCCAGATGATGTTATACAAAAAAAAATGTTTTGCAAAGAAAACCTTTTCTACTCTAAGCAAGAATTCTGGAAACTGATTCCAAGAAGTTTTGCAAAGATAAAATATTCTTTAAACAAAGCTTACAAAACCTCTTGTACATGTGATAGCTACAAGAGAAATAAAACTATATTATTTTATTTTCTTCTGAAGTATCTTCTTCAACGAAGATACCGATAAACTTGACTGCAACTGTGGTGTCATCATATATGAACACCATTGGTAGTGAACCCTATTTATAGCCTACCTATTCCACCATATAAGCATAGTTGCATGTTTGGTAAGTGACATGATGGATGTCTTGCTGAGTACATTCAAATGTACTCATTATGGTTTCGCCCCTGGTATCTACTTGCCAGACTTTGAGAAGGAGCCTCCGAAGGAGATCTATGAAGAGAAGTACGGAGTTGACGGCTTTGCGAACTAGGATCGTCTCCGGGTCAGCAGCCTGTAGGTTAAGGCGTGACTTGGGCTCATCTACGTTGTGTTTTAATTGTCTTCCGCTGTGTTTGATAAGTTGCCTGCCCTATGTGGCAGTTGCGTTAAACTTGATCATGTGATCATTTGTGTAATACCTTTATGTATTCGTGTAATGGATGATGTCTTTCTGTGTGCCAACTTTGTATGTTGTTCACGACTGATCTTTCTGGGATCGTGAATGTATGCATACGGAGGGTTTCAGACTGTCGGTCTGGGGGCCTTACAGTAGACCCCTCCGGTGATGAATTCCCCTCCCGGAAGGTTGCCGGGGAGAGCTCCAGAACCCTCCCGATCTCGGGATGATGATGACGCCGGCCTCAGGTGTTTTTGGGACTAAGTGGAATATATCTAGGGTTTACATCTCGGGAGGTATAAATAGGTGAAAGAGCAAAGGCGGTGGAGGCCGGGGGGCTCACACCACCCCATGGCGCGGCCAGGGGCACGCCGCCCTATGGTGTGGGCCCCCTGAGGCCCCCCTCCGGGTCTTCGGGACTTCGTGGAACCTTCGGGAATTCTAAGACTTTTGGGCTTCGAATTTTCAAATTCCGAGAATATTTCCAGAACAACTTTTCTGAAACTAAAAACAACAGAAAACAGGGAACTGGCTCTGTGGCATCTTGTCAATATGTTAGTCCGGAAAATCGAAAAAAATAACATAAAGTGTATAGAAAACATGTGGGAAACAATAAGAAAACAACATGGAACATCAGAAATTAAGGATACGTTTATGACGTATCAACATCCCCAAGATTAGTTCATACTCATCCTCGAGTAGGTAAACGATAAAAACACATAACTTCTGAGGTGACATGCCACCAACATAAACTTGATCATTAATAATGTAAAAGCATAAGTAAGCTGAGATCATAGAACTTCAACACAAGCATGATAAATAGAATTTTAATAATAAAGCATAGCAATAACCTTGCATCATGAGAAGTAAGACAAATAAAGGATCATGAATAACAATGCAACAAAAGATATACGTTTGTTTCAAGTATAGAGAAAGCATGTCAAAGTGATATTTCGCAAGTCCTTAAGAGTGGGGAAAAACATATATGCCAGGACACCTTCAAAGTTCATGAGGAAGACTAGAACAAATAATTAGAGAACAAGTAATAACACATGATGAATCAATTAATAATGTTTCCGGGACAAATGCACATAAAACTCAGAATGGCAACTATGTTATCTCAATTGTGCATAAAGTTAGAAGATGGAGACTCAACATAAAAGTAAAAGAAAGGCCCTTCGCAGAGGGAAGCATGGATCACTCGTGTGCTACAGCTTTTATTTTATTAAACTGAGGTATAAAATGCTTGACACTCCTCCCATCCATCTTACACAAACCATGGCTAACCGAATCCTCAGGTGCCTACCAACAATCACATACCGTGGAGGAGTGTCTATATTTTGGGAGGTGTATGATAATGTCAACAAATGTTAAACAAAAAATACAGTACATCATAAGCCAACTAGACTTCACAAGAGCAACTCCCATATGAAGAACGCAACTGGTGTAGAAGGTCATCCCTGTTTCTCTTTTGTTTACCCAATTATGCTTTGACTGATAAATCAGGGGAAAAAATAGTGAAGAGAATTTGTTTGTATTAATTTGGGGCTGGGCACCCCGCTGACAGCTCTTCTATCAATTGGATAAGAAGATGAAGCCACTAGTACAGGGTGTGAAATCCAATCAACAAGTGAGATAAAGATTATCTATTTACGTCCTCATGAGCAAAAACATGAACACAAAACATGAGTAATTTTGAAAGTTTTAAAGGTAGCACATGAGCAATTTACTTGGAGTGGCGGTTAATTACCACATGTAGGTAGGTATGGTGGACACAATGGGAAAACTTTGGTTTTTGGGAGTTGGATTGCACGAGTATAGCTCATACTCAGTACAGGTGGAGGCTAGCAAAAAACTGGGAGCGACAAATCAAGAGAGCAATAATGGCCATAATCATGCATAGCGACATAAACATCATTAATTAAAGCATATGTGGTACCACAAGTGCAAAAAGTAAATGATCATAGACGCTATAAGTGACTGGTTCATAGTCATAAACATGGTGTGAGCATGCGCCAAGTCAACCAAATAAAACAATCAAAGGAGAACACCACAAATTTATGCTTCAATATGACAAGAACAACTCATGATTCTTTCAGTGTCACATTAAACACTCTCAGATATTTGAGGCTAATCATGCTACTCAATAACCACAAGTCTTTAGAACTAAAATAACATCTAGCATGGTATGAAAAAGTCTAGCCACAGTCTATACAAGCTTCTACTTGCACCATTAAAAATTCTACCTCAAGCAGCAGTTTCTTTTCCCAACAAGCACGATACAAGACATGCTTTAACAAAAATTCTCTACATTCTACAGCAAGAAAACATGAGACTACTCACATAACAATACTAAAACAAACATCTCTGAATAAGAGATGCAATGAAAACAAGAGCTAAACATGAATTTTTGGAGTAACTAGAAGAAAAACTAAGAATACTAGCATAGCAAGTATTCAAATGAAAAAGCGGAGCGTGTCTTCTCCCAAACAAAGAATGATAGGGTCCAACTATATTATTGCAGAAAGGAAAACAAAAAAAAACAAAGGAAAACAGAATAAAACAAAATAAAAACAAACAGACGCTCCAAGTAAACTTCATATGATGTGACCGAATAAAAATATAGTTTCACGAGAAGTGACCTGATAGATAGTTGATGAAGAAGGGGATGCCTTGGGCATACCAAAGATTATATGCTTGAGTCTTCTAAAAATATGCTTGTATGAATCACGGGGGCATCCCCAAGCTTTGACTTTGCACTCTTCTTGATCACATATATCACCTCTTCTCTTCACCCTTGAAAACTTCCTTCACACCACACTCAAACAGTAATTCGCATTAGAGGGTTAGTGAAACAATTAAAAATCCATTTGTTATGTATGGCACAAGTTCTATTGATACTTTTAAACATTAGATACATCCACTCATGTTTCGTGAAGCAAAAAATCCACTTGAAATCGCAAAAGAGCAAATGCAAGAAAAACGGCAGAATATGTCAAAACCAGAACAGTCTGTAAAGACAAAATTTTTCGAGGCACTTACGCTGCTCAAATAAAAAAACTTAAAGAGCGAAAATGTTGCGGAATTGGCTGAGGAATAAGCACAAAACATTTCAGGTCATTCTGATCTTTCTGGATTTTTCACGATTTTTTACGGTGGACTGCAGAAATCTGTTTCCTGCGCAGAAATCCCAACACCAACTCCAAGTTTCCTCAGAAACTTTACTTGGCACAACTAATACATAAAATAAAGATACAAAGGAGTTGCTAAATAAGTATACATCCCCTTGACTCAAAGAAACAGAAAAACAACAAAGCAAAAATAAAACCATGGGTTATCTCCCAAGAAGTTTTTTTCTTTAACGCCCTTTAGCTAGGCCCGGAAAAGTGGATTCACGTGTTTTCAAGTGAAGAAGATGCTCACATAAGAAATATGAATTAAGCAAAAGAGAGCATCAAGAAGAAAGTATAAAACAATTTTAAGTTTAACCCACTTCTTATGCATAGGAATCTTGTAAACAAATAACTTAAAGAAGCTCAAACTAGAAATCATGGGAAAGTAGAACAGGAGCAACTTCAAAACTTTCAACAAAAAGAGAGGTGTTTGAGTAACATGAAAATTCCTACAAGCATATTTTTCTCTCTCATAATAATTTTCAGTAGCATCATGAACAAACTCAACAACATAATTATCATATAAAGCACGTTTGTCATGGTCTAAAATCACACAATTCATATCTAGCTCAAAAACTGTGGGATCAAAATTAAAATTTAAGACCACTTCTTTCCCACTTTTAGAAATAGCAAAACAAGATGATTTGTCACTCTTAAAAGGTATAGGACACATTATAGCAATCCTATTTTCAATACTATTATAATTTATAATATCAAGTAACATAGGATCATCATCTAGAGCATTATCATATAAATTTTCTAAACAAACTTCCTCGTTATCATGCATATCAATAGTTGGAATAAATAGAGGATTATCGTAGGATTCATAAAGTAGCATGGATTATCATAAATAATACTAGCAACATCATTCTCACAAGTTTCATTCATAGTAGTATCAAGGTCACAAGTATAGCAAGTATCAACTTCATCAAAAAGGGACATTTCAAAAGAATCAATAGGATCATCACAATTATGAGTTAAAGAGTTACTATCATTGCGAGGTAGACATGGGTTTCATTCTTCCTCCTCTTTTTCATCCAATGAGCTTCCAGATTCAGCAATTTCTTTTTCCATAGGCCCCTGCAAGGCATTAGTCTCTTCCTTAGGTTGAGAGCATTTATTAAGATATTCAATTATGTAGTAATTACAATCCTTGTAATTATCAAAGAAATATTCAAGTATAGCATAAATCTCGTATTTATAAGGTGCATCATCAATACTTTCAAGCAAATAGGCAATTTCAAATGCACCCTTCCAAGCAATAAATTCTTCAGTTTGTTCCACATCATAAAATTCATAATTTCCCTTAACATAAGAAGATATGGTAACATTATCATTATACTCACATTGAAAAGGGAGGTGTTTATAACTCCTCCAGCAACGAGATTTATCAAAGCAATAAGTAACATTATAAGTAGAGCACAAGTTTCTAGCATAGTCATGCAATTTATTAATTTGCTCCCATAAGTGTATCCCTTTTTGTGACAAGCGGTGTTCCTTATAATATTTTTGTTGTTCTTCCATGAACCCAAATAAATCACCCATTGATAGCAAGCATGATAAAGCAAGTAAAAAAGCAAAACAATAACCAAGTAAAAAATGATTGGAAGTGAGAGACTCCCCTTGCAGGAATTCTCCCCCTCCTCGGCAATGGCGCCAGAAAAGTGCTTGATGCGTGTGATCACACGTTCGTTGGGAGACCCCAAGAGGAAGGTATGAAGAGTGCAGCGGCAAGTTTCCCTTAGAAAGAAACCAAGGTTGAATCGACCAGTAGGAGGAAGGAGTAACTTCAGAAGGTTGAAGCAGCTGAGATGGCAGGGCGCACTACCGGTTCAGAAGCAACGTGGAACCTACACAACACAATCAAATCACTTTGCCCCAACAAAGCAGTGAGGTTGTCAATCTCATCGGTTTTGCTGAACACAAAGAGGTTAAACGTACGGTGTGGAAAACAGTAGGAGAATAATATGAAAGTTGTAATAACAGTACGAAAGTAGTAGGTGTTTTATCAGTATGAGGAAAAAGGACCGGGGTCCACAGTTCACTAGTGGTGTCTCTCCGTGAAAGATAAATAACATGTGTCGTGACCAAATTACAGCTAGATAATTGACAGAAATGAAGGACGCACCATAGTGCATATGCAAGACATAATGATTACTATGTGATTCACGCGGGCATTACAACAAAATACATAGACCGTCATCTAACTGCATCTATGACTAATAATCCACCCTCCGAATATCATCCGAATAAACGTTGGGTATTAAGTTGCAAGCAACAGATATTTGCATTAAGAAAAGTGTGTAATGTAAACAATAAAATCATCCTTAGACAAAGCATTGTTGTTTTCTCCCTAATGGCAACAGCACATCCTCCATTTGTCACGTTTCTGTCACTCGAGCATAGATGCAAAGGAGGCATGAACCCACTATCGAGCATAAATACTCCCTCTTGGAGTTACTAGCATCTACTTGGCCAGAGCATCTACTAATAACAGAGAACATGCAAGATCATAAATTACATATGCATCAAGATAACATGATAGATTCATAATGAGAAGACATAGCATTAAACATTCATCAGATCGCAGCAAACACAACATGTAGCATTACATAAAGATGATCTTGATCATGTTAGGAAGCTCACAAGATCTAAACATGAGGTACAAAGTGGAGAGAACAACCATGTAGCTACTTCTTTGGACCAGCAGTCCAGGGATGAACTACTGACGCATCACTTCGGAGGAGGGCATGGTGGTGTAGACTCCGGTGATGAATTCCCCTCCCGGCAGGGTGCCGGGGAGAGCTCCATAACCCTCCCGATCTCGGGATGCCGATGACGGCGGCCTCGGGTGTTTTTCGGGACGAAGTGGAATATATCTAGGGTTTACGTCTCGCGAGGTATAAATAGGCGAAAGAGAAGGCGGTGGAGGCCGGGGGCCCACACCACCCCATGGCGCGGCCAGGGGGCGCGCCGCCCTATGGTGTGGGCCCCATGAGGCCCCCCTCCGGGTCTCTTCGGGACTCCATGGAACCTTTGGGAATTCTAATACTTCTAGGCTTCGAATTTTCCAATTCCGAGAATATTTCCAGAACAACTTTTTTGAAACTAAAAACAGGGAACTGGCTCTATGGAATCTTGTCAATAGGTTAGTCCGGAAAATCGATTAAAATGACATAAAGTGTATACCAAACATGTGGGAAACAATAAGAAAACAACATGGAACATCATAAATTAAGGATACGTTTATGACGTATCAGTGGGGCGGCGGCAAAAACATTAACAGCACCCACGGGCTCGTGGGCAACCAGAGATGATCCCATCGGCGTCGAGCACGGCGGCACCGTTCCTGCGTACAATCAATGATGAAAAGATGCCAGGCACGAAGGCCAGGGAAAGGGAATGCTCAAAGAGCAAAAATGGATAAGGATCAGAGAGAGACGAGAGCGGATCGTGTTCGGGTTCTTCTCCATGGGAAGAGCCGAGAGCAGCCTTCTCCTCGCTTTCACAGAGTGATATGGAGCAGAGCATGCTTGGGGTGGTGGAGTGAAGTGTTGGGAGTAGTGTGGCGAGGCCAGAGGCAGGGGCTCGGGTTTTATACCATGGATTCGAGTGCTCATGCTCACGGCGTCACCGGGGACAAAACGTCTTGCTCGTGTGAGCATTGCAGGAAGGAAGCAGCACGTGGATCTCCTCGGCGAGCTTGGTGGAACCATGGAGCATGCGAACAAGGGCCAAAGCCATGAAGAACAGGCACAAGTGTGTGGAGAGATTGCTCAGGTGGATGACAACCCGGGCCTACTCCCTCTCCTTTTGTCTCCATGTTTTTCTTCCTCTCTCGTGTGTTCTAGACTCAAGCAAGGGCATGGAAAGAAAGAGGGATGTGTGGTGATCACACTAGACAGGTTTGATCATCGAATTTGAATCAATTTGTTTTGTGTCGACAAGTGTCAAAAATTCAGAAAGTTTAGTTATATGACTTAGTGAAAATTCTAAGTCTTGCTTTCTGTTATTTTCTGAGGAAAGTTTGGATATGGTAAAAACACCAAATGAATTCCAATTTGAGATTTTTTTTAAGTTGGATATTGAAGATGATTTTCTCTAGTTTTGTAAACCCATTTTTATAATTTTTACAAAATAATTTGGGCCCTGAAAACAAGAGGGGAAAAGGGTATGTTTCTGTTTTCTCTGTTTTCCAATTTCCTGTTTTAAAACCTAAGTAGCAAAACAAGAATGGAAACCATATTATTGCCATTCCAAAAATTATTATTTAGGCATGGTGAGTGATTCCATATCCCAAGGATGGACGACAATAAAAAATAACAAAGAATTATGATAGGATTCATAGAAATTTAAAGGATAAAAAGGAAGAAAATGATTAGAATTGGGAGAGAAAACTTAGTGTTTTTCCTTAGGGTTTTTTCCATGAGTTTATTTCATGGCTAAGAAAACTAAGTGAAAAGATGGAATAGATGAATTAAAAAGGCAAGGAAACAAAGGAAACAACATTCCACATATCTCATATTGGATTAAGCATCCCAGGTTACAATTTGAATCAGGATCATCGAGAAAAAATTATGATCAACATCAAAGTTTTTGTTGGTCCCGATTTTTTTGTTTTTCCTCCCTTAGAACTTGTGTTTCCAAATGAGGATGTGACAGGTAGCCCCTAATATAGTGTGCCGCCATGAGGGGTAATCGTTCCCCCTCTGGCACCCCCTCTTATGAAAGTCCTTTGTAACTCTTCCGAAACCCTGTGACCCCTTTAGATAAATCATCGATATCATCTAACGATGTCAAAAATATATTTCTGACATCCCTACATCTCACGTCCCCTTACACTTGATCCGTACAGCGTGCAACCTCAATTTCTCTCTCACAACAACCCAGGAAAAATTATGTAGTAATAGAATTTTTTTCTATTACTCAATGCATCCAATGCCGTCAATATAAATTATCTATGATTTATTAAATATATCTATCACACAGAAACACCATTTCGATGATACTCCTTGTTGATCCGGACCTACCGATGCGTCCAAAAATGGCACATCTTTATCTATATTTAAACTATATCTTTGTCATGAAAATGATAGAGATATCACTCTAAACCTGCCACTAATCATTAATATGTACTTTATTTGCAAATCTCCATGTCATTATTTTTATTGCAGATATTGGACAAGGAATCACAGGAAATCTGGACTAAAAGGAAGGAAAAGATAAAGATTAGAAAATCAATTAAAGCTGCCTTCAGAGCACATTTAACGACAACGGTACAGTTCACCATACCAGGTGTTAGAAGGTCTGTCACATCAAACCGATCAAAATTCATAAAAGGACCAATAGCCAATTCGCGAAGGAAGACGCCTAAAACCCTAGTCCATTCATTGTAGCCCTTTATAAGGAGAATAAATAGCCCCTAGAAAAAGAGAGAGACGACCATAGTTATAGCCATACTACTACTTTGTAATCTCGATCACATAGCGATTGGTAACATTGTAAGACCACGAGTCGTCATCACCATCCTCTCCACGCAAGACCACGAAGTGCTGCCGCATCTCCACCACATCATCTCCACCACCACCATAGTTATAGCCATACTACTACTTTGTAATCTCGATCACATAGCGATTGGTAACATTGTAAGAACTATCAACCTATCATATTCAAGTATTATTTTTCCTAGTTGTTTTCTAATGCTGATACGATCATGACGAGTGAGTAGTCCCCTCGGGCTATGGGTTGAGGCCTAACCTTGCAGCTATGTGCTTGATATAATCCACGGGATAATTAGTCTAACGAGTTCGTCTATGTTATTTGTGTGTGTTCTACTATATGTTCCTCGCTCCTAGGACTTGTCAGGTACCCAATACCCGAAGAGTGATCAAGGTAAAGATATAGTGAGGGTGAAGTGGAAGGCTGATCGTGAAAGTCTGTGACAGGAGGATCAGTATGACAGCTGAAATTGGATCTCTCAGGAACAACAATGGCATCACAATTCTTAATGTTTTCGTCTTTCTTTAAGAACTAAAAACCAAGGCAACCCCGCGAGACAGAAACTATATAAGGCCAGAGATTGGACGAATTACTCTGGCCCGTGCTCGGAGGCATAGTGGACCACGGATGCATTGCCTACATACAATTAAATAGCATATGTATCAATTATACTTAAATGCATTAATTATCTTATTCATCCCATGTTACTAATGCACGGTTGCAAGTGAAACGTTAATCCCATGCCTATTTTAATCATTGATAACAGACCCCTTGTATTAAACAAGATTGGTCCGATAAAACAGGAATTAATAAGATTTATGTGGATTTAACCATTGTTATCATCAAGCACGTACTTCTCGGTTCGATAAACCTTGGGTCATAGGGGAAAATCTACATAATACATTGGGAAATCTGGATCGAAGGTATCACCTACCGATATACACATAAACCAACCCTAACTTAAGTCTGTTTCCCTACAGGTTTGATAGTGTGTGGACATGAAACTAGAAACTCTTTCCTTTCCAATAATCAATAGCGGGGTCATGGATACCCATATTGACTCCCACAACTAATCAAATAAAATACTAAACCTATTGGTCATTATACAATTCTCCCATTACTCATGATACCGAACTTACCAGAGACTATGGATTCCGGTATTGTCGTGGAACAATCTCTGTTTCCACTATACCTTTGTCTTGTCTCGTTAACCGGTAAGTTTCCTCTTTCTTGTTTCCTTATTATGATATCCCACATGATGTATCATCATCTTGCATTGTCTGAAGAACTTATGGATATCAAGAATACCGAGTGGGCCCATGTATGTATTTCTCCTTTTACGGAGGAGTAATTCACATCTCAGAACAGCGAGGTAATATACTCTTTTAGAATTACCCAGTGGCTACCTTTATGTTCACCAGTTTACGGTGTGACTCTTGATAGTACCAAAGTAAAACCTCCAAAATATAATACCCAAATAACCTCATGGTCAAAGGATGCATTGTAATATAAACGTGTTGTGGTATGATTCTAAGGACAAGTATGTCTTAGTGGAATCTCTTGGCATATAAACTACTAGGGTACACCCAACCATATTAGTCTCTTCCAACAATATGTTATTCATTGATGTTGACATAAGAAATGTCCATGACCAGGAAAACATAGTCGTAAGCATCGAATGATTAGTAGTAAAAGGCAAAATTAGGGTTTGATACTTTGTTCATGTTACTACACGTGAGCGTGAATTTTTGCCTCAATCTCATATTCAGTAAACACGTCAGTTATAGCATACTAATATGAATCATAATTATGAAACAAATGCAGAAATATTATTGCCTTTTGGGCATACATCCAACACTTTGCACCATCAATGGGATTTAGTTGGGGATAATAGAATGCACTACTAGGGCGGTTTCGTATGATCCAACTACCAAGATTCAAAAGTCCTCTCAAGTTGACTATTTATAGAAAACAGGTCCCAACAAACTGTTGTGACTGACATCAAAATATGAAAGGCTTTTTAGATTACCAATGAAATCTACAAGAGAATATAAGACTGTAGGTTCACACCATATACCAAACTTATGTCCACTGTGATATACTAGGAAAAATAGAAATTTTGGAAAACAAATGTCCCATTAAGATTAGAATTTTATCATGGTATCTTCTTGGAGGTGTGATCCTAACTAAGGATAAGTTCCCAATGCATAACTAATCTGGAAGCACAAAGTGTTATTGTCACAATGATGACACAGTCCGACATCTTTATTCTAATGTATCTTTATGCCGTATATATGGTTGGTTATCCAAATTCCAACTTGTTTTTGTCTTGTAGTGTTGCAAATATTTTTAGTAACTGATTGATGGGTATTGATAACAGATTAAGAATTCTTATCTGGGTGGGGGCACCGAATTGGGTTTGATCCCTATGGTTATATGCTTTAGAATAGTAAAAATGTATATCTAGTACAAATTATTTACACATATACATATTAGCTCCCTTCGTAGTTTACTCTTATGCAACAAAACACAGACGATACATAACAAGTTTTTTTTTGTAAAAACAAGATATTTATATCTAAAATCATGCAAACATAATACAAAATTCATATAAACACTTTTAAAAAATGAGGATGGCCTCAACCTCTACATAAACTGCTTTATTCATACAAACACATATATTTAACTACACCTTTGTCATTTTAGTACAAATGATTGAAGTTATGGCATTGTGTTGCCAATAACTATTTATAATGGTATGCGTGGCTGCACGCGCTTGGAGCAGGTGACCAAGAAAGCATTTACTAGCATAGATAACAGTGTACTAAAGTACTCCCTCCGTTTTTATTTACTTTGCGTTCTGTGTTTAGTCAAAGTCAAATTTTGTCAAGTTTGACCAAGAATATAGGAAAACGTATCAACATCCATAATACCAAATACATATAATATGAAAATATACTTTCTGAAGATTCTTATACTATTGAGTTTATATTGTAGATGTTGATATTTTTTCCTAAATAGTTGGTCAAACTTAGCAAAGTTTGACTTTGACTAAACCCAAAACGC